>JAEQBH010005094.1:0-144414 GCA_016808115.1 Tetrastigma voinierianum
GCCAAAGTGAGCAACCCGGGCTCCCGGGCTGGGGCCTTGCGGCGCTCGCTTCGAATGGCGACGCAGCCCGAGCCGGGTTCCGACTCTTGAGGCGCCGCGGCCCGTGCGTATGTAGGAGCTCGCCAAAGAGCAATCGGGCTCTCGCTACGGCCTCGTGTGGCGTTCGCCGAATGACGACGTAGCCCGTCCCGGTCCGACTTCTTGAGGCGGGGCCGTGGCTCGTGCAGAGGTAGAGGAGCTCGCCAAAGTGAGCAACTGGCTCCCTGCACCAAGCCTTGTGGCGTCTCGCTTCGAATGGCGACGTAGTTCTCGAGCCGGTCACTCAGGCGGGGCTGCGGCTCGCAGTGCAGGAGCCTCGCCGCAGCAATCGGGCTCTCGCCAAGGCCAGCCTTGCGGCGTTTCAAGCCGAATGGCGACGTGAGCCCGAGCCGGTTCGACTCTGAGGCAGCACCGTGCGCAGTAGAGGAGCCTGCAAAGTGAGCAACCGGGCTCCGGGGCGCCAACCGATGATGCCCCTCGTATGATTTTCAAAGGTGTGAAGAGTTTGTGAACTAAAACCGCCTCGCGTGTCCCCTCAAAAGCAAGCGAACCACGCCAATGCTGACGGCGGAGAATTCTAACGATTGCGTGAGTTTTCCAATGCTTCAGCCTCTTTATAAATGGTGGTCTTCGTCAGCTCGTGGTTCTACGCCTTCGAGATCTCCGCTTTCTCGTGATGGAGTTTGCATGGGATGGATGCTCGATGTTCGACCGGCCTTGGTCAAGCCCTCGCCACGCCTGACCGCCTTTCTGGCTCCCAAGTGTGGGAGTTGTGTTTTCTCCCTAGTCTCCCCTTTTACGGGAGTCATGTTATTCCCTAGCTTTTGGCTAGGGGATGCGTTCGGAGAGGGCGGTGCATCTTCAGGTCGCACTCGCTTTTTCTTTTAGTTGTATACGCTGTCCGCGGTGATGCCCATAGTCCCCGTGGAACTCGCGAATACTTGGTGTTATCCTTGTCGGATCCGACATCCGAAAGTCGCCCATCTCGTGAATCGCTTGCTGCACTTCATGCGTGATTTGTGATATCGAGGCCGCTAGTGGAGTGAAGCCTGCCAGACGGTAATGTCGCTGCCCCGTTTGCGGCCCAAACGGTCTCTCGACTCCTCGCTTTTAGGATCGCTCCCGCCCCGCGGCCCGGGATTTCTCCGCTCGTTCCTCGGGCTCCGCCGCCGTTTCATCTCTGTCGCCCTTTTTTCTTTGCAAGAGGAGCTCTCCTTCTTGATATGAGGGGCCCCGCCGCTTATATATTTTTCTGCTTGGCGAGACCCCTGCCATGCTTGTTTCGAGGGTTCTTTGAGATAGAGGAACATCGTGTCCTTGATCGCACGCCTAACCCCGCAATGAAAGCCGTGGATACACTTCGCTGTGTACGCCTATCTTCGGGACTCGCATTGAATCTTTGTACGATGATTTCAAACTTTCCCCGCGAGATCCTTGTTTGATGGTCAGCTAGATGGTAGTTCTAGCTTCTCAGACGCCTGCTCCATGAAGTTGGAGACGAACACAACAGAGAAGTTCCCTCGAATGACTAGACGGACGGTGGGGAATTCGTTGAACTGTGCCAAGGCTGGCCCTTAAGCGTATTTGGCGACGCCCCGTGATCGCACAAGGTCCTGATACCCATGTAGCTCCATCTGGATTTTTGTGGCATTAGCAGGATCGACGGATCTTTGACTCCATCGAATGTTTTACCTCGAGGCATTCGACTCTCACGGAAGTGGGAAAGTGTGAGCACCTCACGGAAGGGAGATTCGCTGGTTTGACTCAAAGTATCCATAGTATCCCGGGGTCTGGGCCTTTCACCACTTCCTTCACGCGGTCGAGCTCTTATTGAAGGCCTAACTCCCGCCCCCACGCATCGTTCCCTTTGTTTCTAGTTTGAGGTGATTCGACCCCGAATCGCTCCCGGTATTGCTTCGCTTTTCCTCTTTTCCACTGGGGCTAACGGTGGTCCACGCCGCCCGACTGACTCTCGCTCGCTTCGATACCGGGATGTCGCGACCAAGTTGTTCCTCACGAGGAGGGAGGTTATGGTCTTCCTGGGTTTGCCGTACTCGCCGATGTCAGATCTACCGGGTAAGCTATTCCAAATACTTCACCAGACGCCGCCGATGAGGCGGCGCCCCAATTTCGCTTATATTGGCTTGCATCGCTTCCACCATCCCGTGAGTTCGGCCGTCATATCGCCAGGATCCGCAGATCCCGCGGATTAGTTACTCCCGCCAGGTTCATCGTTGATACCATCAAAGAATCGAGGAATCGGTTATGTTTATGAAGGAACTGGTTGCTTTCCTACGTACGCGCTTAACCGGCATGCCTTTTATTCAACCTGAATCAATGGAGCGTGGAGGGGTCAGCCAAGTTGACTAGATCACTGTGGGCCGAATCGAGGATACTGGGCCAGTCAAGGTTAGGATTACTTCAACAAGTTGGATCTACTGGGCCTGGATGCGACACGCTCCTCGCAAGAAGAAACTGCATGAAGAAGGGGTTTGCGAGGGTCACGGCCGCCTCCGCCATGCCTAAGTCGATTCTTTCCGAGAGGCTATAGAATGAAGGTTTAGTATCATGTATCTTCAAAGTGGCGGAGCTACTTTGCATGCATAGTGTGTGTATTTATAGTGGATATCGACCAGCTTGACGGACTTGTGGTCTTTCCTGACGGAGTATGTTTCTCACATAGTCACTCTTAGATTTAGCACGGATTATCAAAGAAGTTTATTCGGGAATAATCCTCCTTCTTTATCGGGAACGTCCAACCGACTGGGCCTATCGCTTTTCTTTCCTTTATAATAGGACTTGATTGGAACAATAGGATATCTTTTAGGGAGTAAATAATCTTCGTTATCGAAGGATATGGAGCTGACTCACCAGCATTTCGCCTTCCTATTTTCGAACTGTTTCTCGGGGCCTCCACCCGCCAATACTCTATTCGGCCGTTAGGATACTGACGTGGTCTCTAGCCTCCTCACCGCCACGGGCGAATGAAATGCTTGGCCCAATTCTATATCCCCATCATCTTTCATATTTTTTGGCATTCACCCCATCACTTTAAGCATGTACTAACCAAAATATGGAAAGTAAGTCATTTTTTAAGGGTTGTAACTAACATTATCTATCCTTCTAACTAAATCACCACACTTTCACTTTTGTTCACATTTACCCTCTCCATTTTGAAATGTTAAAATTAACCCCCTTACATTATCAAAAACATGAACACTAACTCCTTTTGTATTTTTTTTAATTTAAAAATTCGATAAAAATTAAAAGTTTTATTTATTTTTTTAGTTTTTTTATTTAAAAATTAGATAAAAATTAAAATTTTATTTATTATTATTATTTTTAGTTAGATAGAATAATTATTTTAATTTAAAAATTAATTGTCTCAAAATTAGATAAATTTTATTTTTTATAAATAATATATAAATTTAACAATTATAATGAGGATGCTTTTTTAAAATATTGGGTTAGATACAATAATCAGTTTTATTTTAAAATTTATTTTCTGAAAATTTAGATAAAAATGCATTTTTGTAGATAATATATGAATTTAACATATATAATGAGGATGATTTTGCTCATCGTATTCATTTTTTAAAAATAACTCAAAATTATTTATAATAATAATTTTATTTTTTTTCATAAATAATTTTTGTATAACATATTAATAAATTTATAAAAAAATAAAAGAATTATGATAGTTAATTTATTTTTATGTTATTTAAAAACCTAAATATCATAGGAAAAAATCATCTTCATTATACATGTTAAATTAATATATTATCTACAAAAAATAAAATTTTATTTTAATTTGAGAAAATTAATATTTAAATAAAAATTATCTACCCCATGTTTTTTTTTTAAATCCATCTTTTAATTTATTCAATATTTATATAATATTTGTAAAACCATTCTATTAAATTTATAAAAATAAAAATTAAATTTATGATAAATAATTTATTTCTTAAGTTTTTTTTAATATCATGGGAAAAAATCATCATTTGAAAAGAAAAATAATTTCATTGATTTCAACTATAATACATTGAAACATATAATCAAACTCGCTAAAAATCACAAAGAATGAAACACATCCTCATTATAAATGTTGAATTTAGATATTACGTATAAAAAATTTTATCTAATGAGTAAATTAATTTTAAATGAAAATAACTAGTCTATCTAACAAAATAATTTAAAATCAATATTTTAATTTTTTTTTCTAAATTTAAAATTTAAAAGTACACTTTCAAATGAGTAAATTAATTTTTAAACTAAAATAACTAGTCTAACTAAAAATTAATTTTTTTATTTTTTCTAAATTTAAAATTTGAAAATACACCTTTAAGAGTTAATTTTCATGTTATCAATAGTATAAGGAGTTAATTTTAATATTTCAGAGTCTATGGATAAATGTGGACAAAAGATAAAGTGTAAGGATTGAGTTGGAAGGGAAGATAACGACTTTGAAAGGATACATAACGCCATAACGGTAGTTATCAAAACCATTGGAAAAAAACTTATTTTTCATGTTTTAAACCACGGAAGAGGTTAGTTTTAACATTTTAAAGAGCATGAGGTAAATGTAAAAAGTGTAAAAGTGCAGGGGGTTCAGAATGCATTATTCCTAATTTATATGTGATCAATGATATTATCAAAATTTTATTGACATTTACCAATATTTCATATTTCATATTTTACCAATATTTCATATTTCCTAATATATATATATATATATATATATATATATATATATATATATATATATATATATATATATATATATATATATATATATATATATATATTTATTGATATTTTTTTATATTTATCGATATTTTTTTTGACAACAAAACACTTTGTTATAATGTAGTAAATTATACTCACTAAGACTCGAACCTAGAATCTCTCCCCTCCCTAAATGCCCCATATTTTTTAAACTTTGAATGCTCTATTAACTGAGATAGATATATGAACTATTTACCATATTTTCTCAAAAACCCGGTACCCAATTTTTCTAAAATGGTAAATGGTAATTTCTATTAAAATGCAAAATTTTTCTAGATCTCTACGATAAACTTACCACCGTTTCAATCGTCTCACAAATCTGGGCTACCACATCGACTTCATCAATCTGGCATAAATCAATTTCACGCTTTTCGCCGCAATGCGTGAATGTTGTGTGTATTAATTCTACATTTCGGAAGGGCTCAAGAGGTGCCACGTGTCATGTGCGAAATTAGTCAAACACGGTACCAAGGCGGGCCATGGTCGACACATGATGCCATTTGATGAAAATCCCAAAGTGTAGGGATAAGCGATAAGGAAATCCAAGCCAACCAATGCATGGCTTGACAGAGCAAGACGAGAGACAAGTCCTTCACTCAAGCTCTCCCAATGGGAGAATGAAAAAAGGAAAGATAGTTAGCGAAAATAGATTTTTGCAGAGAGAAAGGCCCAACTTCTCTCTAAAATTCCTGATCGGACACCGAATCTCTAGCCTTTACAGTTGCTCCCACCGCAAGAGCTACACGTGAGTACCGTTTTCAGGAGTTTCGACAACTTCTCGGAGGTAGGGCCTTCCTACTTGATTTAACTTTATTTAAGCAACCTCATTACTGACGGAGTTGCTTAAATGAAATTACCGCGAGTTTTCTGGCCATCCGTGAGCGGACTAAGGTCGGGGCCTCGGATAGCAGACCTAGGTCAGATCACACGGATTCTACATGGTATGCTGTTGCGCTCAAAATGAATCGCTTAAATTGTTTATTAGCCCATGTGAGCTAATTCTTGGTGTTATTGCTAAGTGAATAAATAACATGTTATTACAGAGTTAATTCTTGTTAATATACGACGCTGGAGCATATATTAACATGAATTTTCTGAATCGACACGTGATTTCACATGCACCTGGGCACCTTTAATAAAGCGAGTGCATGACATTTAATTAAATCCAGGGTTGTTCAAATGATGAATTCTTTTGTAAAATTATTAAAAATACAATTTTATCTGAAAGTCGTCTCAAGAATTGTACTGGAAATCGTCAAACAATACGCTTATACTTCATGAATTGCTCTCAAGAGTTACCCAACAAATTCAATTCTGAGATTATCCAACGTATTTATACTCCGGGATGGTTGCTCTCACAATTAAAACAAATATTTTTGTTTGGAAACTGCCAGACATGGCATAAGCATGTGAGGAGCCTGCAGACTCGAGACATGGACTCGAGACAAAAACCCGAGAAATTCTAATTTTCTCGAAAATGGTAAAATGGTAATTTCAGTCAAAATAAAAAAAATTTCTAGATCTTTGATGACGATTCGACCAACCGTTGAATCGTTTCAAGCAAAAATCTGGGGCCACCACGTCGACTTCCTCACAAATTGAGATAGTCGAATTTTTTTGACGTTTTTCGATAAGACCAAAGGCCTGGCCCTAAAACGACAGAGATACGTAATGCACAAAGTCACATACTACACACCCATGTAACACATGTCAGACGACAGAGTAGACATGAGACGAACGACTCAGATTGCCAAAGGTGGTCAAAACCACTTAAAGGGGACAAGGATGGAACTATTGCAAAGTTTAGACTTATCAAAGACAAAAACTATCGCTTTTCTCTCCAAACGTAAGAACAAACGGCAAAGAGGGGTGGGATTTGAGATTTTGTAGAGAAAGAGCTGACTCTCTTTAGATTTCCACCGTCGGAATAATGTCTGCTCGACTGAGCAAGAAGCTAAAGTCGATCTACGCCGGCGAGGCTACGCCAGGCACCGATTCAGCCCGACAACTCCAAGAGGTGAAATCTCTCTACTTGTGTTATTCTTCGCCATGGTTACAGGAATTGTTATGATATTCTCGGCGCCGACTCTACCGCGATTTCTACCTTTAAAACATTTGAACCAAGTGGAGAAAATCCATATTGTAGGCCGTGAACAAAGGCTTACTTGTGGTTTCACCTGCTCATGTGATTTCATAGTGATTTTGTGTGGTTTATGTGATTCAAAATGAATTAGCTTGAGGTTAATTAGCCCATATTAATTTTTGAGGTTATTGATCAGAATCGAATAACATGAATCAGGTGAATTTAATTATGTTAATATATACATGAAAAATATATTAAAGATGAATATTTTGACTCGTGATAATGCATTCCATATGCACCGGGCAATCTTTAGAATATTAGGTGTGAGTGTACGACATGGTTAAAAACAAAAAGAATGTTTCAGAAAGGAATTTCAACGAAGATTTTCCTGAGAATCGTGTTTGAGGTTGTCCAACAATTCACGCCGAGGGGCCCATGAATCGCTTTCTGGGATGCTATCCAACGCATTCACCCTGAGGGTTGTCCGACATATTTACCGACCAAGAGCAAGTTTTCTAAAACAAAAAGCTTTTGTTTTGAAAACTGTATTTTACTCACATTTGGCTTTGTGCACGTGTGAGGAGCTTCAAGGAGGACTAAGAGATACGGGTTTCGCATGTAGACATTCAAGTAAAGCACGATTTACTGAAAGTGTGATTATTTTCCATGATATGTGCAATTAGGTGGGGAGTAACCCATGTAGGAAATTATCTTTACTGGGCATTGCTCACCCTGTCGAGGGATCACTATTTTAGGTATAGAGAGTGTACAGGAGGATGGCACTCACTAGAGGCCGCATTTTAGAAGAAAGCCAAGTTGTGGCTTTGGTATTCATTTTGTATAACACGTGTTAAAATTGTAAATTTTGATATTTGTTTCGTTAAGAATAATTTAATAACCTCATGAACTATGTTATATAGCTGATAAGTGTATTTAGTGAGTATTAATGCACAGCCCACGCGGGGCCATTTACTCGCACACATGGACCCTGCGGTGGTCAGCAGCAATTGTCAGACTGTGTTTTGTACTTCAGAGCCCCGTACAAAGGAGACTATGCCCTCTCCGATGCCAAAGGGAGTGGTGTCTGCCACCGACATCCACGAATATTCCTTGTGCTGACGAAGGTCAGGGCAAACGAGACAATCTCTAGGATCGGGGCGTCATAGCTTGGTATCAAAGCTAAGGTAAACGATTACCTTGGGAGCTCGGTGGGTGTAGAGCCTAGGTTTATAAATACCTAGAGCTTAATGTCGATACTAAAGTATAGCTTAGTATCAATAAGTTACGTGATAATGACATACCTATGACTTGATGTGGGCACTGTTAGATCACGATTCTCAGGCACTCTAATGATTGTCAGGTGATGCGTGATTATGTGTCATAATAGGAAATTGTGTGCTCGTGAATATACACATAGGAAAAAAAATTTTGTTGAACACTTAGGTTAGTGTGAGAACAAGTTGTTTGAGAAATTTTGGGCAAAATAGTCCAGAATTAAATAAAAAAAAATGTGTATGGAAGAAAAAAAAAATTCCTGAGGTTTTACAATGTGTAAAATTGGAAAAAAAATTTTTGATAAATTTATTTGCTCCTACTGGAAAATGAAAAAATAAAATAAAATATTTTTTATGGTCTCAGAGGGGGCAGAACAAATGAAAAAAAGCAAGCAGATCGGAATGGGCTATCGCCATTTTCGCCAGGTCAGTCACACACGCCAGACGATCGCGGACACAAAGAAGGCTAGGCAGCACCAAGGCAAATAAGCAAATAGGCGCCGCACGTCGCACACGACACGCCACGACCACCACGACACGCTAGTCACGCGATACCTACCGAGAGGCTCACACATACCGACAAGGCACAAGGCCCGGTCACGAGATGTGTCACGACAATCGCCAGATCGCGACGAGGAGGCCTGGTCATTAAAGGTGAGCCGCGAATACAAATTTTTATCAGGAAAGGGAGGGGGCGGCTCAGGTCACGACACACGCACCGCGACATCTACCGCGATACGGGCGCCAGAAGGCGCCCACGACACGGCCAGCGTGTGTCGCTGACACAAGACGGCCTCACGCGCGACACTACCGCAACACGTACCGTGCGCTAATACACGGCCGAGACGAAGGCCATGATACGCACAGGAGGAGGCTCGCGACACGACACCGCGCGCTACCGACACCCGCCGACCCAAGGGAGCGGCACGCACCTATGTTCAGTGGTGTGCACTTATGCACCCAACCCGGGCCCGACTCAAGACACTATTCAATCAATCGCTCATGAACACTGTTCACAAGGTTTTCAAAAGAAAAAATAAAATAAAACTTTTAAAATGAAATAAAATAAAATTTTTTTTTTTTTTTGTTATATATGAACTTATTGTCTTGCATTACCTATGAATGCATGGACATTGGGGTATGAAATGTTTTAAGATGTACTGTGATATCTAGGGTCTGTGTTTACACCTGCAGATGCCGTGACCGCCGTGATAGAGCTGGGCTTAGAGGTCGAGGCCTGAGGAGCCCCGTACGTGAGTTCTCCCTTAGGATTAGTAAGGATGTAGATGATATGTCATGGTCAGCGAAGTTAGAGATCTCAGATTCTACTCACATGGACCTCGAGGGTCATGGACATGTCAGTTCGACGCCATCCCGGGATGGATTAGCTTAACAAATTAATAGTCAGCATCGAACAGGAGCTTGGGAGGGTTACTCGCCACACACAAGACTCGGGCAGACTCGCACAGATTTCAAGGACAAACATGACATTTCGCCCGCACAATAAGAGTCTGAAAATGTGGACAATCATGTCACAAAGCCCACTGAGGACGAGGTGAGACCGGAATTAAATCTACCTTGAGTAGTTTGCAAGTATGAGGATGTTTTTCCAGATGAGCCACCGGGATTGCCTCCGTAGGGTCAGAGACTTCGCATCGAAGTTACACCTCTAGTACTTCGCCCATCTCATGACTCACATGACGGCACCATGAGTCAGAACTGCAGTCCGCCACAAGAGCTACCGACAAGGGGTTCATTAGACTTGTTAATTCACCGCTGGGGCGCTCCTGCTCTATTTGGCGAAGAAGAAGACAAGACCCGATCAGGTATCGACTATCAATAAATAACAGGTTACGATCAAGAATCTACTCCATTACCGAGGATCATGACTGCTTTGACCAATTGAGAGGAGTGCGAGCCTGCCCTAAGATAGACTCGCATCGTTACCATCACGAGGGTTGGGGGAGACAGATATCCTTAAGACAATGTCAGACGCGCACGCACTGTTTACTGATGTTCTTCGATCGACCGACGCGCCTAAACGGCATTCATGGACCTCATGCATAGGTATTCCAACCCTATTTGACCGTACTTGTCGTGGTCTTCGTGGGATGACACTTGATCTACTCCTAGTCAGAGCGGGAGCATGAAGATCACTGAGGATCGCTTACGCTTGCCGAGAGACCATCACCGCATACCAAGTTCGCAAGTGTGAGTTTTCTGGGCTATTGAGGTGAGATTTTGGGACACACTAAAGATCGCGGCCGCGACCTGCAGGTCGAGGCCGCGGATGAAAGTTAGAGAGGTCAAGTCGGGCCTTCAAGATACATAGTTTCGATCGGGCCGGGTACTACAGAGATTTATCTGCGATTTTCCTCCCATTATCGCAGACTCACACGATCGACTAAGGAGGTCAAGTTTGATCGGGATGACTGGCGCGAGGAGGCATTCCAGGAGTTGAAAATGAGACTTACTACTGCTCCTATCTTGATAGTCCCGAACAGGACTGTGGGTACACAATCAGGATGTCAGGCCGTGACCGAATGTGTTTTGATGGGTCCCGGAGGGTAGTAACTTATGGTTCTCACTAATCAAGAATCATGAGTGCACTACCCCACACACCGAGCCATGGAGTCAAGGCCGTAGTCTTCAAGTACAAGATTCGCACCACTTTATACGGCGAGGAGTTCGAGGTGTATTCGCACCACAAAAGTTCAGTATATTTTCATGCAAATGACCTTTAACACGAGGCAACGCAGATGGATGGAGTTCCTGAGGATTATGACTTCACTTTGCATTACCATCCCGTAAGGCAAATGTCATACCGATGTGCTCACTAAGTCACGATACCGCCAATATAGCTTCCTGGGAGCGCGATGCCTTAGGATCAGGACAGCCACATAAAGACAAACGAGCGTGCCCGGGGCACGCTGGGGGAGTTTGGGGTGAGCTACACCGCTCCTCGTTGAGCAGAGGATCGGAAGTCCTAGGACAAGGACGCAGACAGGTGTCCATCGAGGACGGCACAATGTACAGTGACGTGAGGGTCGGACCGCCCACGCAGATGGTAGTCTTCGTGATAGAGGACTCGCAGTGGTTCTCAATTGACTAATGGAGATAGAGATTCTCGCGGAGTTTAACGCTTCCTCGACATCGCGGTATCATCCGTGGCACGAAGATGTACTGTGATCTTCGCCGCCAGATTATCGAGCGATGATGAGACACGTAGGGACTCGGTTCGACGATGTCTCACGTGGTCGTGCCAGTGTTGGCGCTGAGCACTAGAAACCAGTAGGCTACTTCGCTTATTAGTGGGTGGTCAGGAGCGGAAGTGAGAGCATCGTCACGATGGATTTTGTGACCCACTTGTTACGGACAATCGCAAGGACATGACGCAGACAGGATAGTGGACCCACACGGTCGCATTTTCTACCGTGGCAACGACCTTCACATTGGAGAGATTCCACGGCCAGACATTCGAGATACCCTGCCACATGGAGTACCAAAGATCCATAGTGTCGATAGAGACCCGCTGCTTGCGCTGATTACGCAAACATCTTCCGCGCTATGGGCACACGACAGCCATGAGTACGCCTTTCCACCCAATGCATGGTATGGTCGCCAGAGAGTCCATACTGGTGTGTTAGAGGACATGTCAGCGAATCACATGCGCCCCGGATCATAAGGGTACTGAAGAGAATTTGCTCCTGGAATTCACCTACAACAAATGCTTATCGTGCAAGTATACAGATGACACCGCCATGATTCGCGGCTACGAGGGTCGAAAGCCGAATCAACAAAATTTATATACCTGTTCTCCCATCGCCGTGAGTCGGGTTACCGCAATATAGTGGTTCAGGTCGAACACGGACGGGCTTTCATCTTAACGATTTGGTGTTAAGTGTGTGCTGCAAGGCTTTCTTGATGGATCTTTGATTTGCTTCAAAAATACAAATGAATGAAAACCATTAACACCAAAAAAACTCAAAATGAAGTGTGTTAACTTGAAGATTTAAACACTAACCTGGCAACTCAGTGGCAAACAAGTGTCCCCGCTTTTATCCTCGTTATGACAAGCAACCTATAGTCCAAGCCACAACCGATCTATATGTTTAACTAGCAAACCTCACCCTAAAAACAACTCTAGAGTTAACACGTAACATGGCATCTATGGCCTTACGCTTTGAAACTAACATTAAACATCATTTCGCTCGTGAAGCACTGGTCTAAAACCACATGTAACAAAGAAATATATACATCAGATCCTAAAGCATGGTGGTATTGGCCAAATCACTAACATTCAATGCTATTCAACCATATTTTGAGAAGATTAGTCATAAACACAAGACTGTAATCCTTTTAACACAAGAGGACAACCTCGTGATATGCCCCACCACCAAGCTAGCTTCCTTCCTCCTTCTTCAAGACAAAGAGGCTTAGCCAAGATCTCTTGAGTTGTCATCCTCAAGAGGGTGTCAGCAAGCCAAGAGCAAGAGAAGACATAAAGAGAGTACAAACCCCATATAACCAAAAAAGCCAGCCGAAAAGATATTTACAAAATAAAACTTAAGCCAAAATTGTTTCACTAAGTTTCTTTGTCGCAAATGGAGGGGCCATATGAGGCGCCCACGTATGAAAATACCACATAAAAAGCCTAACACAAATTTAGGCGTATGGTCACACCTCTAAACATTAGTGTCAGGTTTGCATTAATTACAAAAAGTGTGACACACAAAGGAATCCTCGCTTAAGGCATACAAACTATTAGGTAAATGGTGAAGGCTTAGTTAGCTTAAAATTTTCGCTAGGTAGCGAAACTCAAGAGATAGCTTAAAATAGGAAATTCGCTAGGTTTTGGCACTCGCATAATAAATTTCGCCATAGCGAATAAATTCTCAGAGTATTAAAAACGTGAAATTTCATGCTAGGAACAGCTAGCAAACTCGGTCAGTTTAATTACATTTCAGAGACTTATAAATTTACAAGGCCAGTAAATCTTTTCGCTGAAGGCAAATTTTCAATTCTGCCAAATAACTAGCTTACCCTGGAATTGCTGACACTGCTGCGCCATCTGCTTCCTCTTCTCTTCTATTGATTTCCATCACTGCCTCATCTTTCTTTTACTTTATCGCTGATGGAAGACAATTTGAGTCTCACCCTCATGACTAACAAGGCAATCTGATATCGAATCCCAGCACGCCAAAACTCCGCAGAAACAAATGAAAAATAACTTCTATGAACTAAGATAAGTGAAACTAAGAAGACTCAACACTTCAATTGGCAGAGCAATGACATGATTGGGCGCCAAGCAAAAAGCATCAAATAAAACCTATCTAATATGGGTTCAAAAGACTTCTTTTTGGGCACTAATCACACCATATAATATGAGGTATTATGGATTCCAGATTTTGCATGTTGGACCGAGGAGAGAGCTCCACCGGTCCCGAGATCTGATAGAGACACCTCCGAGAAGGTGAGCTTGAGACGACAGTGTCTTCTCACCCGCCTCAAAGCCATAAGAGCCTACGCTGACGCACGACGCCGACCCTGAGTCTCCGAGAGGTCGAGATCACGTCTTCTCAAGGTGATGCCTAAGAGAGGAGGTGCGGGTCGCCCGGCAAGCGCCGAAAGCTATCGCGAGGTTCGGCCCTTCGAGATACTCGAGAGGGTAAAGAATCAGATGCATCGGGTTAGCTTTTACCGCCCAAAGATATCGTGCGGTCCACGAGGTATTTTCACATCTCCATTCCGTATGCGTGACACCCGGCATCCACTCTCACGAAGGGATCGGGGGAGATCGAGGTTGACAATCACCGATGGGACCTTGAGAGGGACCGCGGTGCATTATGGATAGCCTGGATTGTGCTGCTTTACACTGAAGACCCGAGGTTAAATAAAGCAGCGCGGCAAAAAGACCATGGAGTGGAGGAGTCAACATGGGAACGAAATACACGATGCGCGGGTCACCTATCATTTCTTGCTTCAGAACACTGGCTACACGCATCGGGTGATAAATGCGACGTTGCATGCATGATTCGAGTGATCAGTATTTAATTTCTCAGACTAAATTCCTTTTAGGAGGGGAGAATGTAAAACCCGAGAATTTATTTTCCTCAAAATGGTAAATGTAATTTCGGGTCGTAACCGAAATTTTTCTGGGATCTGACGACGAACGTGACTTCACTCCGTTGGAATCGCCCCGCGAAATCTAGCTATCACGCCGACCAAGCCGAATTTAAGACAATCGGAATTTCACGCTTTTTGAGAGGCACCGGTGCCTAAAAATGTGAAACGCTTCGGTAGAGGAGACATGCTGTGATGTGACAAAAATACATACTACATGCGTACCCATGACACATGTTGCATGATTGTAGAGAGGGTGGAGATAAATGTCTTGGGATAAGTCATGTGTCAAAAGCTTCATTTAAAGTGGACAATGATGAAACAATACATGCTGGAAAGTTTAAATGAATAAAGCACAAAAATAGTTTCTTCTCCAAATAAATAACAAGGTGCAGTAGGGTGGATTTAGATTACTGGTATGCACTTCTCTCTAGATTTCCTACTGTTCGACCGCGCCTCTCACTGGAGCAAGAAGCAAGTCGATCTAACTGCGAGGCTACGCCAGTGGCACCGATTTTATGGGAGTTCGACAACCTAAGAGGCAGGGGTCTTCTCCTATCATGTTATTCTTCGGCCATAGCCATGCTGAACGGCCAGGATATTCCTCGAGGCTTGATTCTAGTCGCGTGATTTCGGCCTCAAAACATTAAACCAGGAGCGAGAAAAATCTCAGCGCCGCGGAACATTGAAGGTTTCACCTGCTCACGTGATTTTGCCGCGGCAGATCTTTCACAGTGCTTATTATTCAAATGACTGCTGGAATGCATCAATTGAAGAGCTAATTTTCTCGAGTTATTGATTGTGAATTGAATAACATGAATTGTGTGTGAATTTTAATTATATTAATATATACATGAAAAATATATTACCAGCGAATATTTTTAATTGGTTATAATACATTCCATATGCACCTGTAAGGCACCCTGCATTATTAGGTGTGAGTGCATGACATGAAAGTTGGGGAAAAAACAAAACGAAAATGTTTGTGGAAAGAATTTCGACGAAGATTTTCTCCGGAGACACCACAGTGTTTGAGGTCCAACAATTCACGTCGGAGGGGCCATGCATTGTTTTGGAGGGTTATCCAACATATTCCTGAGGGTTGTCCAATAACATATTTACCATCTTGGCAGAACAGTTTTCAACAGTCTGCAGCTGAAAACTGATTAATGCAGATTGGCTAGCATGTGTGAGGGGTTTAAAGACTCAAGAAAGGGAATGGCATTTATAAGATTCAAGAGGATCACGATTCATTGAAAAGGACATGCGCGACATGCGCACTTAGGGTGGGGAGAACTTCTTGCGGACTATCATCTCATATCGCACGTCTCGTTTATGATCACTATTTTGGGACACAATACTGAAAGGTGACAGACGGCGCCACTAGGAGGCCGATTTTTGT
This sequence comes from Tetrastigma voinierianum, assembly GCA_016808115.1. Taxonomy (NCBI): domain Eukaryota; kingdom Viridiplantae; phylum Streptophyta; class Magnoliopsida; order Vitales; family Vitaceae; genus Tetrastigma; species Tetrastigma voinierianum. The sequence continues at coordinate 15,707 of JAEQBH010005094.1, forward strand.
GAAGAAAGCCTGTCATGGGCTTTGGTATTTTGTAGAACATGTATTGCAAATTGTAAATTTTGATATTTGTTTTTATATATAATTTAATAACTCAACTATTATATAATATGTATTTAATGAGATTGACATGTAATGGGCCTACGTGGCTTTATTCGGCAGACACGGACCCTGGGCAGGGTCATTGTTAATTGTCAGACAGGTTTTGACTCAGAGCCCCTCCTGCATGCAAATGAGACCCGCCTGAGCTTTTGAGTGGTGTTGCCAAAGCCACCACATCCACGAATTCCGTTGCGCCGAAGCCACGTTAATGTTATACTCCCGTGGACGCTATGCTATGATAATGCAGTATTATCCGGAAGTTATGAATCATGAATTCAATTAACGCTATTATAGTTTTTTTTCATTACATGAGTACTTAGATGGGGAGTAACTCATGTAGGAGATTATTACTACTGGGCATTGCTCACCCCGTCGTGGGATCCTCCTTTCTGTACAAGATCTTTTTTGCCGAAGACGACGCCACAAAGGTCGCTGAGAAGGTGCCTATTATTATACTCTTTACATGCTGAAAATGCATGAAAATATTATAATTGAAATACGTCAGACAAGAGTATACTGAACTCGAAACTGGCCATAATATAACTGGACATATTTTTATGAGTATGGATGCATTGTGCTCGACGCTACTATTTTTACTCATTACTTAGATTCATGATATGGTATACATGTTTTCATTATATCACATAACAATCTGACCCCGAATTATGCCTACATTTTCATCTTTGATTCTTGAAGTACTAACTTTATTCAATAAGGTTTATTAATTATTTTAAAAAGCAAACATACTTTGTAACTATAAATACGTGAAAATATTTTTATAATAAAATATGTAATTTCAAAAGTTTTTAATATCTCATATTGAGATAGAATAGTATGGCGCCACGTCGCAACAATACCCCTCAAAGCAATGATCTAATATTAAGAACGCCAAATGCAGAACATTAATATAGTTGGATTACATGATTCATTTAATAACATTTTATCATAAATTTTAAAGGATTATGTATATGGTTTGAAATCATGCAGGTTATTAATTTGAATTATGTTTTATTTTTTATAGTTTTAAGAAATTTAATTATATGTTTCTAAATATGATGCTTTATCTTTCGTGGTTTTTAATATAAAATTTACTAATATTTTAAATCAATAAAATTATTTTTTTTAAAAGGTTATTTATATGTTTATTTGGCATCCCATGATATAAAATAATAAGAATGAAGAGGATAGTTGAACAGATTTCCACATTTATTTATAGATGGGTCAAACTGGAAAGCTCAAACAGTCAAATGGAGAGTTGTGGGTGCAGCCTCATCCCCACGTAAATAAAAGCGGAGGTTGAATTTTATAGGTCAAGAAACAGCATCACTGGAGCAAAACAGAATTGATACAAATTTTCTCAATACAAAGCCGATGGAAATGCTTGAAAAATTATAAAATTAGCGCTGCAACCAAATTAATGTGTAATATAACTGTCGTATGAATAATTATTAATTTATCAACATCGCTGTTTTACGATAATAATAATTAAAATTAAAAATTATTATCAAATTTTAAAACTTAGCTTCGATACAAAGGTTATTTGAACTTTAAAAACATTATCGTTAATAATAACATTACCAAAACAATTCTAGTTTAACATTAAGCCAATACAAAAAATTTAAATTTATTTATTTTTCATAAACATATGTACACTTGATCTGAACTCCTCTTCAAACTTCTAGCTACAACACCTCAATGTGTGACATCTGTATGAGAGTGATTGGATGATTACATCGAAAGAGAAAGAACCCATAATTGGTCTCAGAGAGCAAGTTGCAATGCAACCCAATGTGACAAATGATTTTCCCAAAATATTTTAAATGAAAAGTGCTGCTTAATTGAACTTCCAAAAATTTTAATATCTCTTATTACACCACCTATAATTTGTTCTCATAAAATTGGATTAGAGGGTATTTTCGTTCCTCCAATTATGACTAAGTGTCAACTTGGCATCTTAACTGATTTTTGTATTATTTTTATCTTTATACTATTGAACAAATCATTTTTAATTTTCTTATTAATAACAGCTATGGGAGATTTATAATTGTCGCTGACATTTTTATTAATTTAAAAAACAATGTTGCATCACTGTATTGGAAGGCTAATTGACATAGTTAGATTAACTTAATACTGTATGTTAAAGTTATTTTATAAGAGGATACAATTACAATCACAATAATATCTTATCATTTTTAAAAATCATTTCACTAATTTCTTTTATATAAAGTATTTTATTTGAAATTTGATTTTTTTTTTTTTTAAATTATTATATATATATATATATATATATATATATATATATATATATATATATATATATATATATATATATATACACGTTATAAATCGTATTCGTTAAATTTTCATACAAATATATTAATAATTTATTTTATTAAATCATATAAATTTATCAAATTTAAAACTTCATTATTCTATTTCAATAATTTTTAAATAAGTTTATATTTTTAATATTTTATTATAAGTAAGAACATAAAAATATTATTTAATATGATAAATAGAAAAACAATTTAAAAATAATAAAAAATAAATGACACTATATTTGAAATCAAATAATTTTAAAATACTAAAATACAGTGTGGATCCATTTTTTTTTGCTATTATGTGTTTCCCACTTTAACAAGACGAGACTTGTTTTCATTGTGAATTAGAAAACGGTTTGAGTTCAGACTGCTTTTCTTTTATTTGAATGAAACAAAAATAAAACGGGTAAAAACCATAAACGCAATTCTAATAAAGCGATGTCAAAAAATCGTCTAGTTCGAGAGCTAAGCTATTTATCTGAAAAGATAGCGCTAAAAGTCGTAGATAACACCCCCTCTAAGTCCCTATAGTCAGATTTCTACTAAACAAACCGAGGAAAATACAAATTTTGACTAATCGACTAATAAATACCGAGAACATAACAAGAAAATTCCAATGGGGAAAAATGTATATCTGGGTGGCAAATTGTAAAGAGACTAAAGTTTCATGGCGGATGGGGAAAATATGGTCAAGGGAGTGAACGCCAGAAATACTCAAAACTGACTTAAAACAAAGTAATAACAAACTGGAATGGATATTAACACTCAACCCCTTTCCACACAAGTGCACGGGTCATGCAGTAATAAAAGTGGACTCTAAGAGTCCTGATGCACTCCACGAGGACGGGCGCCTCTAATCGGAATTTGATCACCCCGATTACATGGGGCTCTTCACTATTTAGAGATCAAATAGAAGACAAAATCAATTTAATTGAAACAAAACTGATTTAAAACTAATCCTAAAATCTACCAAATAAACAACTACTTAATTTAAAAGGCATTTAAGAGAAATACAGTGACGGAGCAATTATTTACAAAAACAAGCCAGATTTCCTCAAAGTGCAACATTTGTGAGTTGAACGCTAGATTTGCCACCGCAGCCAAATGTAGTATAACTCCATTCTCCATATACACAATACATCGTACCATTCGGGGTTTCGTTACCGCACCTTTTTCAGACAATGGGTCTAAATAGCTACATTGTAAAATTTGGCACCTTGGTGATTTGCAGATTGTTTTCAATACTTCACAACCATTTCTTGTGATCACACTCTGCTCCCGACGTGATAATGCAAGCCTTCTCCAATGTAATTAGTATCTCGCCCTTCAAATCTAATAAAATTTTCTATCTTGATTAGATTTTGTTGTAACACGGGATCAAGATCCTTTCATCGACTCAAGGAGAAACCTCCGATTAAATTGATACATCATCTAATTAATCTCACCATGAGTAAATTAGTGATCTATTAAAGTAATTTTTCGAGTTCATTAGTTCTAAGATATTAGTTTAACATACCCCTAAGTTACCGCTCTTTACTCTCAGGAATTCCATCTCTGTGTCACTCGTAGGGCTTCCCTGAAATCGTGAGCAAAGATACAACTTTGGGTGATAAGCTTGGCATTAATATTCCGAATAATTCATTATACGAAGAATGGTGGCAAATCAAGATTCAAACCCACAAAATAATCAAAATCAGAATCAATAAACAAATAAATTAAACCTCTAACCCTAGAGTGGTGCGTTCAATGTTCCATTATCGGGATTCCAATCATCACTAATCAAACAAAAGTAAGAAAAATGAAGAAAGAAATCAAGAGGTTCATTTGAGCTTAAATCTTCGCCAATAGTACACACACAAACCCAATATCTCAGTACAAAGACCGAAATCTCTTCAATAGAAATAACAAAAATCCGCTCTAAGATCTACATATTAAAAATAAAAATCCACAAATAAAACCAAGAAAAATGGGCGCTTTAGAGAGAGAGAAACCCATGAGAGAGAAAAATCCACTAAATGCCATGGTTCCGAACCTTAGTGAAATCTGAATTTCATATATAAGACCGAAATCTCTTCAATAGAAATAAAAATCTGCCTAAAACTACTCTGTACTAAAACAAATCAAAATTCATAAAACTGAGAAATGCGCCTAGAGAAACCCATGAGAGAGGCTCAATCTCCCGCCAAGCCTGCCTAAAACGGCATATATATGGTCGGGTGAAAATGGGCCTCAAATTAGGTCAAAAACATCACTTTCACTTTTTAGGTTTTTGTGATTTTTGGTCGCTAATTCGTTTTCTCGGTCGCGACATACCGTCGCGGTTATTACCTCGGTCACATACTCTTGGTCGCGATGGCTACTTCTTAGTTCACACATACTCCTAGGTCGACATACCGGAACACATTATACTTTCCCGACAAAGAACCTGCTTTTCTCTTCTCCAATCTAATGGGCCATAATTTCTTCATTTTAACTCTGATTTGGGGGTGGAGTATTCGTTGGAAAGATCTTTGACAAATGTAGAATGAAGCCATGAGGAATTTTCAACCATTTTGATGCCCAGACATACATAAAATTAATTCTTCCGCAATACCGTGAGACTTACACTCTTCTTTAAATATATTGCTCATTTCTTGCCAATCACTTTGGTTACCAATGTCAATCCCACAAAAATCAAGTTGGGAGGTGAAATTTTATGAGTTTTACTATGAATATTAGATATTAAATGCACAAAGCATGTGAATGAACTCAAAACATAGATGAGTTTGCACTCATCACAAATCGAAGGCTATTAATCATAGGAACAATATTAGAGCAATAATAAAATATAAAACATTCACAAATAATTGAAATTAGTTTTATATTATAAGTAAAATTATTAATTAAAATGATACATGGAATGTCAAGTTCCACCCAAACTCATTTATATGTTACACAAATTAACTCCACAAGATTCAATTTTCTTGAAATTGTAGAATTAATCATTTTATTGGAATCATTGAAAACTGATTTGAAATTTTGAAGTTTGAGAATTTGAAATTTGAAAATTGAAGAATTGGAAATAAAATTTGAAATTTGGGAATTTTGAATTGAGATATTGGAAATTGGAGATTTTAAATTGGAAATCAGGAACTTGAATTTTGAAATTGAAATCTTTAACTTTTGAAATTGGGAAGCTTGAATTTTGAAATTAGAAGCTTTGGAAAATTAAAATTGGGAATTTTAAAATTTGAAATTATGTACTTGAATCTTGAAATTGAAGATTTAGAAATTTGAGTTTAGAGGATTTTAGGCACCTAAATTAGGGACACCTGAATTTTGAATTGGGAATTTGTAATTTTGAAATTGAAACTTGGAAATTGAAATTGGAAATTAGGCTTGAATCTTGAAATTAGATACGATTTTGAACATTGTATTTGTAATTTTGGAAATTGAAACTAAAAAAAAAAAATTTGAAATCGAAATTGGATGACTGTTCTTTGAATTGAACATTCGTAATTTTGTGAAAATGTGGAATTGAAATTTGAGGACTTGAATTTTAGAAATTTGAAACTTGAATTTTAGAAATTTGTAAAACTAGTGAAAGTGAATTTTCAAAAATCTTAAAATGATAATGAAATAATAAATTGTTATAAGGTTCAGAAAGTTTCAGAAAATTTCTAGATTGATGACAAAACTGACCACGCCAAGTAAATTGCTTTCAAGGACTTAGTGACCTTAAAAGTTTCATCGACTCGAGATAGTTCGAATATACAATTTTTTCGGTGATAAGTCGCCACGACAAGGACTAGATTTTTACACTTTGTAGTTAGAAATATACGGAAAATAAATTGAACTGAAAGCTTTAATCAATTCTTATATAATGTATGATCTCTAATTAATATAATGCGAGCCATGTATTTAATTATAAAAAAAAATTATAAAAAAAGATAAGAGAAATGAAAAAGGAAAAGTCAAAAGGAATGTGGAAAATGGTGGAGATGGAGAGTGAGAGAGCTTATGAATAGAAAAAGATTTTTTTTTTTCTTTTTCGCTTCTCTCTAAGATTTACGGAAACGATCATAAGCTCATGGTCCACACATCGAGCTACGCAGGGTGTACCAAAATTCGAGTTTCTCAGCCAACCACGGAGGCAAGAAAGAATTTTCCTACTTAGGTTATTTTCTAACTCAAAAGGTCATTTGGTAGATGGCTTAGAGTTTTCTTGAAATTTTGAGAGGCTATAAATTCTGTCCCAAAATTTTGGGACTAGTGTAGAATTTTTAGAATTTTCGATTGTTTTCTATAGTCCTGGCCGACTTTCGAGATCAGATTGGACACCAGTCAATTTTTGGGACTATTATTTTGTGTATAATTCCGACAAGATTTGAATTGTTTTCGGCAGTCCCCGGACTGTCAAAAGTTTATTTTGATCCAGTGACTAATGTCTTCGGTTTTTGCGGGTGTGTTTTGGTATCCTAACAATTCTAAGTGATGAATCGTGAAGGACCAAGAGGTGCCCTGCTTTCATAGGTCCGAGATTCGGGGTCATTTTGTGTAAGTTGTTAGAAAAATACAATGAATATGTGTTGTCAGGGGCAACTGGTGTTACGTGTTCTCGCGTGATATATCATGGGAAAATTGTGATAAATGAAAATTATATTTAGGAATTATAATTATCCTAAATATATAAATATTGCATGTAGCTCTTATTATGTGTTGTAGTATGACATAGCATGGAAATGGCATATCTCGTACTTCATATAATCGACATCACGCCGAGTAGGGTGAGGCAGATGGTTCGTCGACAATCGTGTTTCGCTGCTTCGACTACTGCAGAAATCAACATCAGGTTGTTTCATGCTCAATAATCTGTCTTCTAGATAAAGGTAGATCGACACCTCGCTTGGTGTTGATATGGTGGGTTCGCATCATGGACTACGTCCAAAATGAGTCGCATGGTTTTGAGGTTATTGGAAATTGTCCAGTGCTTTTGAAATAAAACGGTTATCAAAGACTATCCATAGCTTATGAATAAAGTTGTTTCGGAGACTGTCCATAGCTTTAAAATAAAGTCATGGTATTCAGATTGTCCGTGGACGGAGATTGTTTAGGATCTAGATTATCCGTGATCGGCATTACCGGCAGCTTTAAAATAAAAGCTGGTTGTCAAGACTGTCCATGGGCGTCGGAGACGGTCCCCAGACTTGAGACGTCCGTGAATTCGAGATCGCTCAGGCCTGAGGTCGTCTACCTGGCCAAGACGCCTGAATGCCGAGATCGTCTACCTATCGGAGATCCCAAGCGCTTTTTGAATGAAGCGGTTATCGGAGGTTATCCAAAGGATTTGATTTATATATTAAAAAAAAACAGCCTTTTGTTTTAGATAAAGGGTCATTAGGTAAAACATCAATGACCAGTTTTCACATTTGGCATTAACATGTGTGAGGGAGTCGATGAGGACTCGGGATATGGGATAGGGTGAGTCACATTCTCATCCATGACATGTAAACATTTGAAGAGGATCGTGTATGTTTTTACTTGAATGTGTGGTGTACCATTGCATGTGCACTTAGGTGGGGAGTACTTTAGAATATTTTCATCATATCAAGCACTGTCAGGGGACTTTTCAAGTACATGGTGTATAGGGAGACTGCGTCCGACGACCGTGATTGTGAGTGAAGGCCGATGGCGAGGACTCCTTGACAAATACTTTTGTAAAAAGTATTTTATGTAAAAGAATTGTAATTAAATTCTTTGACTATTGTATAAATAGTCGAGAGTATATGTAATTATGGTAAGAGGGCCGTGACTGACTCTTATGAACTGTCATTAACTTTCATTTTTTATATTTTTATTTAAATATGAAATGAATGTAACCCTAAGAAGGACGTATTGAGGTGGTGCCGGGTAAACTATATTAGAACAAGTTAATAATATATGTTTTGTATAAGAGTGCGTTGTAATAAACTCTTATGGATTATTGTGATACAGGCCAGGATGTTCTAGGTTCCGAACAAAGGAGATTCCGCTGATTTTTTTGCGGAAAACACGATCTCAATAAATGGGACATAACAAGCAGGAGTCACCTCGAAACTACGTGGCGACTCCAATGAAGGGATATATTGTCAACGGACCCCTGGATTCACGCCACAACTTAGGTAAACGATTACCTAGGGAGCTCGAATGTGGGTATCCATAAGTAATTCCCCCGAATAAATAAGCACAACTTTAAATAAAATTTAGGTATACAAATACCTTGGGGCTATAGATCATAATTGTTAGTGTTACGTGGTTTGTGCTTAACATGATATGTGTGGTGGATTTGTGTGAATATAAGCATGGTGGATTGTATATGAACACTAGTTAGAAAACATAACCTTAGGGGTTCAAGAAACGAAAAAAAAAGGAACATGATAGTTCTGGAACCGATGTATTAATGTTTGCATTATGCAATCACTAATGTGATATATGAAAGAGAGAGAATCTCTCAAATTAAGGCCTTAACTTGTGGCAAGTCGAGGGCGCCGAACGAGGTTGTCCACTGGGTAGTAGCCGACCACCGCCGTTTCTCGACTAACGTGCCTTGCAGAGGCTCACGTGGTGTCGCGAATACGCCATTGCAATGTATTAGTGCTACCGGGGCCGTGGAGGACCATAACCTTGAAGGTTTAGTAAGACACTATCCTTCGTGATAGTCACCAGGTAAGAGGATCCGCAGTCACATCATTGATTCCGATAAAGTTAAGAGGATTGGGAGGCTATGGATTACCCTGGCGTTACGAGAGGATCAAATAGCCACTATTTCGGGCAAAGTGGTAAATCCTTGGCGCAGCGGATCGTCAAAGTCTCACTGACTGAGATGATATGGCTGGAGGTATTCGGAAATTCATATGGATAAGTTTTTCCCAGCATCAACTAAGCATGCAAAAGCTCGGGAGTTCCTTGAGTTGAAGCAAGGAAGTATGACTGTGCTCGAGTACGTAGCTAAGTTCACCGAATTGGCAGTGTTCGGGGATGATTATTTGGCCATAAAAATAGCCAAGGTGAGGAAGTTTGAGAATGGTTTGAAATTATCCATCCTGGGTAAAATTGTGGGACTCCTCCTACAAGATATAGACTCCATGGTCAGCACAACTATAGCTATAGAGATAGAGATTGATGATGCCCGGAGCATCCTAGATGCTGGTGCTAGTGAGAAGAGGAAGGAGGATCAACCTTCTTTGAGCTCGAGGAAGAAACAGAGGATTTCTATTCCACGAGACCATTCAGTACAAGGCCATGGTGATTATGGCCAAGGCCAGGCAAGTATCTAGCCAAACGAGGCAGCACATACAATACCGCCACGCCTTGGGACACTTTAGATGGGGGATCGGGCTTCACGAGACAAAGATCCTGTGGTTAAGGACACCTCGCCTAGCCGTGACGGGTAGATGATGACATGCTACCATTGCCATGTTGGGGCGCATGAGACGGATTGTCCATAAAGGCATGAAACCGAACACGACATCACAATTCCAATCATTAATGGGACATGCAAAGACGCAATTTGTTCCTCCTTACCCAAGATGGGCTGGGGGGAACCAAGATTCCCGCCCCAGTGGTGGCACAAGCACGTTGGATCAGACAAAGCAAAAGAGGTCAGGGCATGGGTTGAGGTCGAGGACAGGGCTCTCAGGCCGGGACTTCAGGGACCTAAGGGTGTGTCCACGCCGTGATACCTCGCATCGGTTTCAGACGGCCAACTCTTCACTGTGTTTCTATTCTCGCGCCTTGCGGCAAGAGTATTGTTCGGACAGGTAAAGATATGCATGAGATTGTTTGTGCTAGTGTGTGTGAATTTCAGTGGACGCAAATTCTTTAAGGAGGGAATGAAACCTCAGGAAAATTGTGGAAATTTTCAAAAATGGAAAAAATGATAATAAAAATACAAATTGCCGGTTATTCAAGGAAAGTTTGTAAATTTAGATTCTGATGATCGAAACGACTACACGCCGTTAAACTGGCCTCTTCACGAAATCTCCAGTGACCCGTAAGTTTCGCCGACTCGAGACGCTTGGATGCCACATTTTCTCGGTGATAAGTCACAAGGATTCTTAAGCGACGATTTTACGAAAATCTCTAAGTCGAAATGATCTTGAGTTAAGTTCATTTAAACAATTAACTTAAAAGAAATAAATTAGAGCTTCGCTGCAAACGAACTCGAATGAGAGAATATGAGCCATGTATCTAAATTAAAAAAAAAGGATAAAATGAAAAAGGAAAAGTCAAAAGGAAGGAAAGAAGGGGAGACGTGAGAGTGAGAGCGAGAATAGAAAAATATTTTTTTTCTTCTTCGCTTCTCTCTAAGATCTACGAAAATCGGATCGTAGGTTTTCGTCAGAGCAAAAAGGTAAAGTTGGTCTACACATCGAGAGCTACGTAGGGTACTAAAAATCTGGGAAGTTTCGCAACCTCCACGGCGTAGTGAATTTTCCTACTGAAGGCTTTAAACCAAACAGCTGAATGGCTAGGGCTTTGAGCTATGATGCGCCAGGAAACTTTGTCCCAAATTCAGACTGGCGGTACACTTCTTTTGGTGAACTCGTGATTGCCTTCTTGAATAGTCCCGCCAAACTTTCAAAATTTATTTTCTCGCCGTTTAACTTGGGGACTGCTTTCGCATGTTCGACAAGATTTTGAAATCGCTAGACAATCCGGAACCTGCAAGGTCGAGGCTTGGCTTCGATCCCAGGATTGATGTCTTCTGCTTTGTGGGTGCCTTGCATCCCAATTCGTGACGAACTCGTGAAGGGACCAAGAGGTGTCATGTTTGCGTCAGAGATTTCAAATACTTTCAAAGCGGTTGTTAGAAAATAAATAATATGCTATTGTGTGTAAAATTCATGTTAATATGTTCTTGCATGATATATTAACATGGAAATCGTGATAAATGGAAATTATATATAGGAAATATAATTATTCGAACTTATAAATGCTAAATAGTTTTATTACGATGTGGAAGAGATACATCATGAAATGAATACACCGTATTTCATATGCACGTGACATCAGCGTCGGTGCAGTGGTTACGGCCTCGGGGCCCACACTCGTCAGTGCCCGATAATCTATCGTAGTGTTGCGGTAAGACCACACCTTGCTTTGCGTTGATGGTGGCTCGTAACATGGACTACGCCCAAAATGAGTCGCTTGGTTTTGAGGTTATCGGAGATTGTCCAGCAGTTGAACAAACGCTGTGATTTTAAACCGCCCATATCTTATGAATAAAGTTACTAAGACTTATAGCCAAAATAAAGTTGTTATCGGGACAATCCGTGACCGGAGACGTCCGTGATTGCGAGATTGTTCACTATCGGGGATCATCTATAGCTTTAAAACAAAGTTATTATCGGTAATTATCCGGCGTCGAGTGACGTCCAGATTCGAGATTGTCCAGTATCACGATCACCCTGACGGCCGAGATCACCCACGGTCGACCGTCCGCGCGAACGAAGATGTTAACGGAGGCTGTCTAAAGGATTTGACATAAAAAACGTTGTTGATAGCGGGTCATCGGTGAAACACCGTTAACGAATTTTCGCATTTCGCATATACGTGTGAGAGAGTCGGATTGAGAACGATACGATAGGCTGAAATCGCGATTCTCATCCATATGACATATGCAGATACTTTCCGGAAGCAGAACGCGCGCCGCTTTTACCGAAACGTGCAGTGTCAGACGCAGAATTGTTTTGGTGTTCTCTAACATTTTCACCACTTACCACCTTCAGCTGTGGAATCCCTTCAATTATTGGTGGGCGAATGGGCGGCATTATACGCCATTGGCGATTGATCGCGGGCGCAATGATGATGTATTCTGATCAATGTTTTTCTTAAAAAGCATTTATAAAAAGAACTTGTAATTAAATTTTTTTTAGATCTACTAAATATTTAGTATAACATGCAAAGCAGGGTTGTGAACTTGACCTTTGCTTAATTGTTTATTAATCATTCATTTTCTCATTTTTTATTTTAATATGAAATGAATAACTCAAAGTAGACGATTGAGGAAGCCTAAAAAACTACATTAAACTGCTGAATGATGATATGTTTGTGGGTGAAGATGCAAATAAACCTTATAGATCATTATGAGTTATATGTCAGATGCCTTTAGCTCCCCAAACAAAGGAGTAGATTCAATTTAGATTTTTAAAACATGGATCCCAATAAAATGGGACATAACAGCAGGTATCTTGTCACCTGAACCCACAGAATCTTGTCAGTTTGATGGTAATGGTCAAACTTATAACTCTTATCAAATGCCACAAAATTTGAAGCTTGGGGACAAACGGATACTTTGAAAATTGAGAACTGGAATCTAAAATGAAAACTTTAAATTTTGAACTAAGTTTTTGAATTTAAATTCTGGAAAATGAATAAACAGGTAGAGGTTCATAAGATGAAAATAAATGAATTTGATAATTAATAAAAACATCTAATACTCGAATCCATCAAATAAAAAGCAACAATATATTTGACTATAAGCAAAATAAAACAATAATTTCACTTTTATTAAAAATCAACCCAATTATAATACTGGCCTGCTTAAAATCAATCAAACCATATTTTCTGGTATCTTTTTAATTAAAACAATAAATATTAGGCCTGAAAACTTGATTGTTAATAAATAAAAGAACCCTCCTGGAACATGATCGAGATCAAGTAATGTATCTATAACGTTATTATTAGCACCTCGTTCTTTTAAATTATATTGACTTTAATTTCTACCAGCATTTTTTATTCAATATTTCATAATAACAACAAATCAAAATTATAGAAATTATAGTTATATGAAAATAGTTCACAATAGGAAACAATGTCTTTTTGAAGGTCATGAAATAAAAGATGATTACCTTGATAAGGTGGGTTCAATTAGATCAGATTAATAGCTGCAGTTAAGTTAATAATGACAATTTATATGAGCCATCTTTGACAAACAACTTCAATAACACAAAATATCATCAAGTTTCACAACGCGAATCACCCATTTTATAAAAGTAGACATATTTGAGTTTTTAAATAACCAACTTTTAAAATTAATGTAAATGGATGATTAAAGTATCATCTCGGAACATTTTCTATAAAATAATATTTGAGTATTTTCTTATCAAAACAATGAATTTTCTATATGAAAAATAAATACCATTAAATTTCGAACCAAATTTTACTAATTAAAATGTCAACAACTTTGGTATAATAGCCAAATTTAAAATAGATAAGTAATTATTAATACATTAAATTACTTATATAATTAACAATAACTATTTGATACATTCTACAAAAATATAGTTCTAACATTAATAATAAGCTCTTCTTGATTTTTATATCTTTTCTTTTTGACTTAATGAGATCTCTTCTTTGAGAAAATCGTTTTCCTTTACAACATGTAAATAAATATAAGAAGAATAAAGAACCTGCAAATATATATAATAACTAACAAACAATAATTTAAAATTATAACTTTATAACCATCTATAGATATACCATTGGTAACAAAAATAAAAGGAAATATAAATAAAATCGAGAAAATGAACTTTTTATATTCATCAACCAGTTATCATCATCAGCAACAAATTTTCTTTGATTTGTTCAAATTATCGAATGAAAGAAAATGAAGATCAACTATTCAATAAAAAGCTAAAAAATCATATAATTTCAAATATAATAACTCAGATGCAAAATCAAAATGATAATTTTAATGAACTAAAGGAAGAAATGAAGAAACATCGAACAAAGGCATTTAAAATATTTGAACAACCTTAAACCTGGAATGAAAACTACGAACTAAAACTGGTATTATTTAATATGTGGTGGAACTTGCCAATAAAACTAAGAGATCCGTGAGGATCAAGATACATATGCCCGCAAACCCATTATTGATATTATCCAAAACCCAACTCACCCACAAAATTTTGCCCAATAATGATAAAAAAGAAGAAGGCTTCGATGAAAATAAAAATTAAACAAAAAAATAATAGATCTATGAATGTTAAACAAATTTTTATTAAAAAGTAAAAATAAACTACAAAAAGAAGAGTAGAGAAGATAACCTCATAAACCAAGACCGAAGAGGGATTGAAAAAGAGATGAGACTAAGAGCCAGGTGGAAAACAGATATAGGAAACGTAAACCCTGAAATCCAAATTTTTGAAAGTGGTAAATGTACCATTTCGATCGAATCGGAATTTTTCAGATCTGATGATTTGTAAACTGATTCCTACCACAATGAACTCTCATATATTCAGCCATCATGATCAATTTGTTTAATCTGACAAACACTTCACTCGTTTTATGTAACTGGGCAAGACGACACTCAGCACGATCCGTGGCCCGCCACAAGACCACGTGTCAAGTGTGAGATGAGTCAAACAATGAGCCTGGGCGGGGCCATAGAGACATGTGGCACCGCGCACTGGATGGAAATCAAATAGGTGCTGACAAGGATGAAGAGAACCGCTGTTTCAACGATAGTCATTACTGGCAAGTTATATACTCTCCCATCAAACCACTGATCAAACAGCTGGAAGAAGGAAGAAAAAGAAAAAGTGGAAAACGAGAGGTTTGTAGAGAGAGACCCTACCTTCTCTCAAGTTTTCAAAGCACCTAACGGCTGCTAAGCAGAGTAAGAGGCAGTTCATCCTCACGCAAAGAGCCGCATAGAGGTGGGGTTTCTCTCCTACTCTGCTGTTTAAGACATTTGATGGCTTAGTCTTAGGCCTCGAGTGCCATGTTCCTGCAGAAAGTGGGACTTACGCCGGAAGTCTGGGATTGTTTTCGATGCCCTGCACCAAGTGAAGATGATCGCTTCCCACGGTGTCTATGGGTTGACCAGTGTCAAAACGAGGCGTTGCACTGTCGAAAAATGGTAAACGGGCGAAACCAAGACTCCGGTTCTAGTATGCTGGGGCCGGATAATGCTGTTTGAGATCCTAAATTTGGTGGATCTTTTTGTGCAGCGGCTGTTTAGTAGTTAAATAACATGATGGTTCGTGTGTCATTGTGTACAAATGAACATACATGGTTGTACGACGCGCCATTACATGTCTTACCGAAAGGTCGCGGAATAAATCGCGGTCACCACTGTGCCTAAAGATTTATGTATCATTATCCAGCGGTAGTGACTCGATGTCCATGCAAGGTTTTTAATTGATATGAGGGCATGAATGCTATGATTTATTTGGAATTTGTATGCACCTAATAATATAAATGTCCAAATGATGGTATGAGAAGTACACATATACATCGTATATGTAGCATGGTATGATTAGTAATGGCATAATTGTATCAAGATATAAACAAAGTTACCCATGACATGGGTGTGAGTGTATTAGTTGAGATCGACACTGTGTTGTGTTCGCGTGTCGCGGGTACACTTGGCCAGGATCAACACTCGCGTGGTGTCGATTAGTGGGCCTTGCTATCGGGACAAAGTCCAAAATGAGCCGCACGGGTTAAGGAAATGGTAAAGGATAATTATGTGTCGGGTATTAGCAAGTTAGGATAGATTCCCCTTAGGGTGAAAGACCCATCACTTATGGTCAAACATAGTCCCCAGCGGTGAAAGGCCGTGAGTGCCTGGGTTTCAGAGTCTGGCCAAGGTGATACCTGCAATCCACACCCACAAAAGGCGCATGGTTGTAAATGAAAATATGAGATGATTAAGAACAATCTTTGGTTGTCATCGAAAAATGACAGTAGCTCACACTTGGAAATTGCATGTGTGAGGGAGTCTGTGACGCCCCAAAAACCCGGGTCCTGCTGGACATCTGCCACCTCATGGAACCCGTGGTGTCCCATATCATAAGACCTATACATGAGTAAAATGACCATCAGTGGCTTCACATCCATACTCCGTCTATACAAGCACTAAAACCACATTTTTACAGTCCAAGAGTTATTACTACCTAAAACATATATTAAAACTAGTTTTTCTAATATATACACAAAACATGAATTAAGGCCGTCGGGTCCGACCCGCTTCATACTCCGCCTCTAAGGAGCGCTTTCTCGCTTGTCTCGCACTTGTCCCTCGACTCCCGAAAGGGGTCCCACGATCACAGTGAGCTAACGCCCAAGAGAGATAAATCCTACAAGGGCTACTCCCCCACCAGTGCATGCAAATGATCATTTCACAGCCAAACCAACAACCACCCACGAGATACATGTCATTCTATCATGGAAAAACTACATGCATGTATGAGACGACACTCTACATGCCTCATGTACCGGGTCAACCTCCGACCCACCACCCAATGCAAGTGCTAATGGGAAATTAATACCTAGTCATCCCTCCACCACCACCGTGAGTTCATGATATTTTTTTAATCGCTTATTGTCTTTTTAGGCAAATGTAACTTCTTCTAGGTCTCACCGCGGCCCTTACACCTTCCGACATTTTTCGCTTCACCTGTACGTCTAACTAGGTTTTCAGGCTTTTCACCTAAGGGTGGTATCTATCCCTAATACACGCCCCACATGATTTCTCATTCTTCCATTATTTAACATCATGAACTTAATCGATCTCCGTCCCATTCTAAGCCCACACGATTCTCACTCAAACGAGCAAAGGCAAACCAGCACTACGTACACACTCCATGTAATGCGTTATCGCTATTTCATCCAATGCAAATTTTAATTTATGCCACCCATCAAAACCCATTACCAATGTATGAAGACCTCCACATGGACATTCTACACCATACACTATATGTGTGCTATGAACACTCATGTCTAATGCACACAACATTCCATATATTCAGTTCAACATCATCATACATGTAGTCATGTTAATATTCCATACATTCAAATCGCATAATTACATAAGCATGCACTACATCTTTTCTATCATTAAGTTCATTCATAACACATCATTCAAGTAATGTGATAACATAATTCCAAACCATTACTTAGTAAGTAATGCTATAATTCATATTCTTTCGCCGAGACATAGCCGCGGTGTTTAACCATACAGCCCAACGATATAATTATTTCCATCTTTATCAAAAATATGTCAATACATACACTTCACATATTCAAGATGTCACGACTGGCATAATAATCAACATGATTAAACACTACCATAAATCCTACTACGCTACTTAAGAAATAATATGGACTTAGTCCGTAAAGTCCGGGGCTATAAATACCACACAAAACACGCAACACGCACCCCCCGTCAGCCATATGCACTAAGCATTTTCGGTTACAAACCTGCTCAAAAACAAGCTCCCAAACCAGAATCCGACCATCTTCAACCGTCCGTGACCTAACCCAATGTTCAGCCTATATTTTGGTCGAAAGACTTTATCTTATTAAATTCCTGCACTCGGGACGAAGCTTCGCAGGTAGGATTCGCGAACCGCGAATTGGCGCTCTGGATCGAGAAAGTTATGGCCGTCCAAAGTTGACGACCGATTCATGCAGGTGAAATTTGGGCACACCCTGTCGCATTTCGGCTGGATTTGTCATTCAAACACAATTCTGTTTATCATTCCCAAACCCCATGAAACCTGATCTTCTAATTAATCACATAATTACAAACAAACCACACAACACAAATTCACTAAAAATCAAATCAAAACCAGAAAGATTGACATGCCCAGTTTAAAAGAACCAGCAGAGGAAACATACCCTTGTAGCTCGCTTATTCTTTCCGTCCCGGTCCACCAAGGCAACACCTTTCCTCTTCCTTTTTCTCCTCTTTTTTCCTCTCCCTCCCCTTCTTCTTCTCTTCTTCTTTCTTTCTTTCCTTTCTTCCTTTCCTTTCCTCCTCCTCCTCCTTCTCCCACGCTTCCAATTAACCCATTTTTTCTGCTTCCCAAACTGAATGAACCCCATACGAGAGTTCCTGTGGTGGTTATAATGATGATTGGTACTGGCATGCCATGCCACACATACCTGCTGCATGTGGTCCATATGGTGACAGTTCTCACGATAATGACACATGGTTTCATTGTGTCACCACGATGGTTTTCATGTGTCACCAGATACTGCCATGGTCGCTCGACAATCTGCTCCTCAAAATACGCAATTCCATCGTTCTAATCAGTTCTAAATTTAGATCGGTAACAGACTTCACAGATTGCTCTAACTAAAATCTGAGTTTCTACCAACCCAGATTCCTGAAAACCCAATCCTTTCCGACTATTCCTAGAATTACCGCTACCATTTCTTTTTTTTTTGAAAATTTTAAACTTAAATTTCACTGGTTTAATGATCGTGAGACTTTATTATGAGATAGTAAGTAGCCCATTCTCATCCATGGCATGGTATATTCAAGAGGATGGCAATGATTTATTTGAATGTTTGTTCAGTTGTTATCGCACAAACACTGTTTTTAGTGCAACCCCACGTAGGAAATCTGGCATTGCTCACCTTGCCGCACCTTTCTGTGCACTAAGATGCACTGAGTGATGGAATCCATCTAAGGCCTTAATGGCGAAGAGGATGACCGGGAGTTGGCCCTTCATTCTCGTGTTTTGTAAAAATCTAGGCAAGACCTCAGCCTTTTGTAATTTGTAATTTAAGACAAATTGTAATTAAACTCCTTTTTGTATAATGAATACATTATGTTGAGTTTTCCAGTTTCTAATAGTAGCTCAGAGTAACAATAAGAACACTTATGGTGGATTTTAGAACTCACAACCAAAGAAAATGAGAGAAATGGTGGCCACGCCCATTTCAGCTTTTTCTTGGTCGCACTGTGTGGTGTCGCCATTTAAAGGGCTGGGGAGCATGCGCGCACGATAGCCACCGAGCAGTAGTGCGCATGATGGCAGCCACGCGCCCGCGACCTGTCTCGGGCGCGCTACGTAAGGACTCTCTATCGCCGGCTAAAGCATTTTCTCTCACCATGAGTTGTTTGGTCGTTATCGACATGTCCAGACACAGTCGCCGGCTGCGGGAATGTCGTGGTCGAGATAGGTTCCTTGCAAGTCGCGAGCTGGTCGATGTAGACTCCAACGCCGCCATGCGGAATGCCGCGCCGGCTGGGTCGGGTCAATGGTGCGGTCGGGGTCGCGACGAAGACTCCTCCGCCGCTACAGGTGCGCCCCGTCTCGCCACGCTGCATATGTTTCGAGCAAAGAAGGCAAGGTGTTCAATTATGTGTCGCAATATGACCTTTACACGCGACAAATGGGCTTTAGCCAAAGGCTGGATCAAGTATGTCGAGAGTTTTCCTCGCCGCGATGTGGTGGTTTCGACGGTGTCGCGATACGCCTCGTGTCGCCGGTTGTGGTCATTAGCTGCGGTGTCGCGACCGGTGCCGCCGCTGCGACGTGAAACATACGCAAGACGCTGCACGACGGACATCACGCGAAGGAGAGCTGCGTAACGCCAGAAGGCTTATTAAAGTGCTAACGCGTGCGTGCGCACGATAGCGACAGTGCACACGATGCATGGAGTGGTGGTGCACAAAGTTGTGCAATCATAGGTCACTATTTAGGACACTCCATCGACAATCGCTCACGTTATTCAACAAAATAAAAATAAATAAAAAATAACCCCGAATTGTGGACGCTACAAGAAATGAGAGAGATGGAGCTACGCTTAAATTCGAGAGGAGAAGAGATGGAGGATGATTCAAATTTCATTTTCGTCAATGACATAGATATCAACTCTTTGGAGGGAAAAAATATAGGGTGAGAAAATAAGAATAAAAAATAAAAAAAAAAGTTTTGAAAGAAAAAAATAAACTAAAATTTTAATTGCTCAGTATTTTATTTTTCCTCGTTTCTTTCTTTTGTACTCGATTTTTATGATTAGGTCATTTTTAAAAATAAATAAATAATTATTTATTATGAAAATTATAATTTTACATTTTTAAAAGTATATATTTGAATTTTTTGTTAAGAATAGTTTCGTAAAGAAAAATATATTTAAGATTTTCTAAATTTACAATTATTTTAAAATATAATTCAATATAAAATATTTTTGACTATGTATTTGGTTAAGAATTCAATAATAAATTAAAATTTTAATTAGAGGAGTTTTAAAATATTTAAAGCTATTTTATGAGTTATGAATAACTATATTTAAGTTTTTTTTTTTTTAAAAAACAAACATTAAAGTTAGATAATGAGATTTATTTATATTTTATATTAATTTTTAAGAATCTAAATTTATTAGAAATGCTTGATAAGTCTTTTATAATTATTACTTTTAGCAAAAATACTTTAAATTAAAAATATACTAAATTAAAAAAAAAAAAATCTATATTTTAGTATAAATGAACAAAGAAAGATTACTAAGGAAAAAGAATTTAGCTAAAAGAAATGAAACTAACTTCAAATAACTTATTTTTTAAATCTTAAAGAAAAATATAAAACTGAATATTTATTTTTAAATTTAAATATTTGGTAAATAATTTAAAATTGATAATGAGTTTTAATTTTTATTTTAATAAACATTTTTAACTAAAATGATAATAGTTTTTGTTAAATCTCCAACTATATCATTTCACATTTATCTAATCTTATACTAAATGATAAATATATTATTTTTTTAGTTATCTAACTTGATAACTAAATATCATAAATAATATTATTTTTTAACATCAAATACTAAATATTTTTTATAAATATTATTATTTATAAATAATATATTCTAATAGCTATAGTTATTTTCATATATTAAATTTATTGATTAAAATTAATTAACTTTATAATTAATATTTCACTTAATTCATTTTAAAATAAATATTAAATAATTTTATTTTAAAGTTTTAATGATTGCTAAAATATTATAAAATTATAAAATTTATATAATATGGTATTTTTTAGTTTTTCTAAATATAAAAATATAATTAAATATATCTTTTATATGCACTATATGCACAAATTTAATAATAATATTCATATTTATTATATGTTAAATTTGATAATATTTTATGATTTGCTATTACTTAAAATATGAGTCATCCTATACCAAATTACCAATATACATTCATTTGATAATGACGCTAAAAATGTCATGAATGACAATCATACGACACTATAAATAAGTGTCATCCCTGCTACCACCCATATATTTATAACATTTTTTTAGAAAAGTGTCATGTTTAATCTTAAAATCTTATAAATACTCTGGGAAATAAGTGTCATTATATATTTACTTTACATTTATTAGAGCAATGACACTTCTAATACATGTCATCAATAGATATATATTAATAAAGCTTTATAAATTATATTTACTAACAAGCATCATTGAATATAATATTATAATCGAATTAATGAAGCTTTTATAAAGTATCAAGGAATTGAGTGTTATTATTTTGAATTTTTGTAATAGTGAAAATTATCGAAATGATTTCATAATCAAATGATAATATTTGTTTAACATGCGATTGTGTAACACAATCAATAAATTACTAACAATACAAAGTCTATTAAGTATTAAGCGGCACTGTCCATTTTTTTGCAACTAAACACTTTAGTTAAAATATAGTAAACCGCCCTCTATTATATTGCGAAAGTGGTATGATGGGCATACAAAGAACTTCAAAATAGAACTGAGAATAGAGCACTATAACGTAATATGCAAAGTGAATAGATGTCAAAAAATTTTGTGGCACTATTTTTTCCATCTCAAGTTACAACTTATTTATATTTTCTTTAGAGAATTAAATAGAAATTGATGGAAAAAAAAAAAAAACCATCATTAAGAGTTTGTTTGGTTACAAATTTTGAAAACTGTTATTTTTTCTAAAAAACAAGGAGAACATTGAGAGCACATGTGGTTGACCTTTCTTTAATTATTCTAAAAATCATAAATAACACAAAAGATACTAAATTTAGACGGGAAAAGTAGGTTTCAATACACTCAGTAGGTTTCCCAAATCGTATTTTCTATCATAACGGACAAACCTGCTACCATAATATACTAAACCTACTACCATAACAGAATACATATACAACCATACAACAAATCACAAAAACCAGTACATATATGACCACTAGTAGTTATAATTCCATTATTATGTGATAAATCTGTATAAGATATAAACTTCTATCCAATACAAAACTCATTTACATAGCATACATATAGGCTCGCTCAAAACTATCATCATAGCTTATTGAAACTATTATTAATTACAATATTCTGAATTTACTACCATAATTATTATATAGTTGCAAATCAATATTACAGAGCATTTGTAGGTTTAATGCATTTGTCAAAAGGTTCCTTAGAGTTTATAATGCACTAATACAACCATAATTACATCTCATTTCAGGAAAGAATATGTCAATCTATTACGTTGTCTTTATTGGTCGGAAAAATGGAGTTTGTGATTCTTGGTTATAATGTCAACGAAGAGTACTTTTCTATATAGGTGGGTTATGCAAAGCTTACAGGACTCACAATGAAGTAATATCAGTGTTTATCACCTGAGATAGAAGAGAACTAAGTAGTTGTAACATCCTCATTGAGTACCAAATATGAACATGAAGACAACTACTACATGCAAGATATTACAAGTGCATTGCTACTATGCTTTGTTAATGGATATCTAACAACATTATTATACCTAATTGTAATTGGAAAACTATTGTAATACATTTACAAACCTCATTATTTATTATATGCTAAGCATTTTATATTCAATGTCAAACAATGTAGATTATATATGTAATAGTTAAACTAGCAACCATTTTTGAAATGGTGCATTAAAAGGGAGATTTTCGACGAAACGGACGCACACCTTGTTTGTAACCTTTATCGTGATTGTGGTTTCGCAAGGGCTCTGCATTACTATAGATCGACTAGACGCATTACGTCATAATTCTGGCTAAACTACTACCATAACATATTGAAACTACTACCATAATATATTGAATCTACTACCATTATTGCTACATCAACTACCATAGTGAAAACTTCTAAACCAACTACAAATGAGACCACTTAATAGGTTTACTTAATTTTTAGGTGCTTAATTTATGTTAAGGTTGTACAGGATTCAATAGGTATACAATTTGAAGCACATAATACATAGTTTAGCTAAATTACTACCATAACATACTAAAACTACTACCATAATATACTGTAGCTACAACCATAACTACGCCATATGTGAGACCTCGGATAAAGTAAAATGATAGACACTGCCGCAAACTGAATTTCAGATCTCATGACGACGTGGGACATACACCGTTGAGTTCGCCTCACAACCTATACATAGCCTGACTCGGCCAAATTCGAGAAGGCTCCGACCAACGTATTTCTCGGCACAAACGAACTAACGAGAGGGTGAGAGGACATCGTGGCATGAAGACGCACGCCTACGTGGAACCCGAGAGATGACACTTTGGCACTCGTGGCCATGTCACACTTCATCTTGCATGAGGATAGTGGTGGGAAAGTGGGCATGAATGACATGGAATGCTATGTGTCATGATGGTATGAAGAGGTGTTCTACACCTAGATAGCATTCTCCACCCAAAGAAATTTGTTCTATGGGAAGAGGAGAGAAAAAGGGAAAAAATAAAATAAGAGAAGAAAAGAGAAAAAAAGAAAAAAGAAAAGAAAGAAAGAAGAAAGACAACTGAAAGGAAAGAGAACAGCGCCTTCCGATTAACAACAGAGGAGTCGCAAAGAAGGAACCGATCTACACCCCCAGAGGCAGTTTCCTACCGTTAACCTGACCAAAACATGTTCGCATTTATGCATTAGTTATACATGCAAGATTAACGTTATCAACGTAAGGACTACTATCTAACCCCAAAGAAAATCGCCATAAAACTTGTTGTGACCAAAATATATATACAAATTTATGACACTATTACCAAAGGACCATATTAACTAATCCCAGTAAATGTGTTGCCATCAACTTGCCGACATCATACTATCATAACCAAAAATCTCTTAGAGTAGAACGATTTAATTTATTGGTTTTGGTCCAAATTTACAAGTGCACAGCCTACAAGCCAACAAACATATTCAAGTCCCATACGATCCCACGTAGATTCAAGAATTTTCACTCAATCATTCCCACTACCAAAATTTAACATTATTTGACCATAATTGATATGGGGTGTCCAAAGATGAAATGGGAAAATTAACTAGTTCAAGAGAAATGAACATTCAAATGGGATCGAAATAAAACAAATGAAGGAAAATAAATTCATGCAAGAAATGAAATATCGAACAACGCTTATCATAGAAGACATCAAGAGAAAACAAATTATAGTGAACGATCAATTCTAGTTCGGGATCGAACAATTTCTGCTTATCTCAAGTTTCCAAAATCAGCCCAAGGCATTTGTAGTGCACCGGATCTCCACGCCCATTACTGCTATCTCCCTTCTTCCCGATTCTCCCAATTATGCGGAACGAGATAACTACTTCTAACAAGAACTCCTTGCCGGGTATTTTCTTTCAATACTTCATACCCATTTTATGGACTGCATAATCTTAGCTCCCAAGTTATCTAATGCCAAGGATATACAATCCTCCAAATTACTCTTCCCCACCAAAATAGATCAACCTTTCCTTGATTAGATCTCACTAACACCTGATTGGCCTCACTCATCCGACTGAGGTGAAATCTCTCTGGCTGCTTAAATAGATAAGTCGCTCAAATCCTCGCTTCGACTCCAAGTGAGAAGAGGATTTATCTAAGTGAACTACAAAGCTCAAAGAATCCCTAATAGCAAAGTTAGTATACCCTTCAAAGAAATGTACACATTCCCAGGATTGTTCCCCGTGGTCACCCAGAGACCTCCCTTTGAAATCTGTGAGTAATGACACAATTCTTAACGTGGTGGCAGAACCGACATTCGATCCAAAATCAATAAACCCATAACTGGGCAATCTTCAGAAACCGAAATGAACAAGATACTGCAAATTACTACAGGAAAAATCAATTCTGACTACAACGTTTACTAAATGGAAGTCGTTCATCAATTAACGAATCACACGAGACAGCATCCTTCGATCAAAGAATAATCAGACTGAACTCGAAATAATCGAATCCTTAAATTTGTCCGAACTCGATGCATTCCGTAGTAATTTGAAAAGAAATTGAATTTATTCAAATTTTCCGCCTAAACGATAACATCTCGCATCCAAAATAAAATAAAAAAATAAAACGTAAGAAAAAACGACAACATCTCGCTCTAAAATAAAGAAAAGAAAAGAAGTACAAAGAAAAGAAATGAAGCAGGCTTCAGTTACCCAGACTTTCGATGCCATTCCACTTGCTTTACTATTCTCGGTAGCCTGCATTTATATGGTTTTCCACTGGCCCTAATCCCAATATAACTCGGCCGCGGATTTCTCGTGAGTAGCCAGCCTGCCATCGCTCCGGGGGCTATGACCTTACTTCTCACGATCAACTCCATGTCGACATCGACTTAAAGTTCTCGCATCCTATGAATCGGTCTTTCATGTCAGCCACGACACCAATTTCATGCTTTTGCAGGTGTTTCGCTGATCGCCATGTATTGCCGCTGCATATCACGGCCTTGTCGCTGGTTATCCATTCTCAGTCCTCGCAGCTTCAATGGTTGTTCCCGATGTACGACATCGATATTGCGTCGCCACGCGCTCAAGTCGGAACCTTCCGCTTAGTAGGTTATGATGTCGGCACATCAATATCTTGTCGCGACATCAGCCTCCCGGTACCGCTTTCTCGAACGTCCCCGCATGTCGACATCAACTTCATAGCTTCAAGCCTTCGCTGATCTTCTCTGATGTCACACTCGCATTGTGTTCACCGTGAATAAACTGGGCTAGCCCCCGTGTCGCGACATCGCCGCCGCCGACATCACCTTATGTCAAGCCAGAGGTCAGAATGAGTTGCCGAGCGCGATGTCGCCACTTATTAGTTTCGTCGCCGCCATCACTCTTTTTAATTCGCTTCTACCGCTTATGCCGGGCGCAACCATGCTAAAAGTAAAAGTAAAGTGCAAAAGTAAAGTGCAGGTGTAAAGTATGGGCATTTCAGATTAAATTTAATTTTTCTTGAGGTTGATGACTGGATTGTGGTAATTTCATAACTTCCACTGATTCAGCCGCTTGCTTTCATTTCTCGCTACATTCGACCATTTTTATCCACTTATTTCTCGCATTTTTCTACGCTTTTCTTTCTTGCTTCCTTCCTGCTAATGACAAATTGGGTAGTTTCTTCATAATTACGTATATTAATTATTTAATTTGCTTGAAAATCAAACGAGGAAAAATGAATTTAAAAGAGATGACTTTTAAGCTCATCAAACTCCCCAGGCAAATTTTGCTTGTCCTCAAAGCGAAAAGAAAAAAGAAAAGATTTGTTTTTGTCCTCAAACAAAAGGACATTTGTTTTATTTCTGACCTTTGATGCTGCAGTGGTATTCAATTTAATTGAAATACAATGTATGCATCATTTTCTATATATCTGGCTTAGTCCGGTTCGAGGTTAGTTTCTACTTTTCATAGTATACAAAACTCAAGCTGTGAAATTGTTTACAAACAACATAATCATTAGATCTGTTGAATAATAGATTATTTCCTTTCTCATTTTCATCTTGGTCGGTCTTCCCCTAAAAGTCCTTCATAGTTTTGATTGTTTCCATATTTCCAAATTCCATAAGTTTGTTTTTCATATTAGTCTCCACTAATGTAGGTGATTTGACACGAATCAATCGGAGTCTTTTGGGCTTATATTGTTAGGCTTGGGTAATGGGTAGGATGGAAGGAATTTTAGGTCAGTTACCGACCCTTGCTCTCTCCTCTTACGCCCTTTCTTTCTTATAGTTTCTCTAAATAAACTCCTAGCTTCATGTTTGGGACATCTCTTTGATCTCTTGATTAATTTATATGCCCTATTTTCACTGTAATTTCAACTGGGAATTTTTCCTTTGTTTGTCACCATTTAAGGATAGTGCAATGTTTAACTTTTTAGGCTTTAACACTCTTAGCGAACTTTGGGTTAGTAGCTCCCATACAGATGGCATTAGAGGTACTAGGTGTTGAAACACCTAGAACTAATTGAAGAGTTGACCCTGAATAAAACTTATCCCTATAAGGCGTTCTTTTCTATTGCATTTTTACATATGTCTTTTCTTTCATTCCCTTTTGAGTTCCTCGAAATATATACTCGAGCTTCATTTCTTACTTCCTCCTTAGTTCTGAGTAATCATAGGTTCTTTCTTTGGAGGATTGATTTCTTAGAATGGGTTGGGGTTTCCATTAGTTATTTTTGAAAAATAAACGTTGAGATTGATTTGGAACTAAGGTATATGCATCGGCATATAAGTAGGGATGGTTAAGAATGGCTCAGCCCCATCAAAAGATGGCTGCATCATCTCTTGTGGAAACATATGCACCTGGGATTCACCTCAACCAATAATCTAACAAATTCTAGAATTTGGTTTTGAGCGATTGTGACTAACCATAGGGAGTACCTTGACTCATTTTTGTTAATGGTATTTAAATTAATTGGTATTCAACGAGTTCCTTGTCCCATTGTTCATACCACAAACTTCGAAAAATATGTTTTGTTCCTTCTATTATATTACCTTCCTCAGTGCGGACTTAGACTAAACTTAAGTAACTTTTGCACCTTGTGTTTCAATGGCCCCTTATTTATTTACTTTATTCTACATTTCCGATCATTCCTAATCTAACTACTTCATTCGATTCAACTCATTACATCACAACAGTTTTTATTCTGGAACTAATTTCTACTTTATTTTCCTAATCATTCAATCACAAAGCAACACAATCATGGAATCAAACAAATTCCATAGCACCACGGCAATTCAATTTAAATTTCTCATTTTATTCTTTGGCTTAATTGCAGACTTAGAACTACGGTATAGGAGTGATTGAAACTTGAATGGATAGATCTATTTTTCTTTTACGTTTGCGGGTATAGTGTGCGGGGATCAGTCAAGAGTGTCAATTGTGGAGTGCAGGAATCTTGCTTCTATTCTCCTCTGTCCCTTGGCTTTCTCTTTGTCGGTCTGCTTTTCCTGTGCCAATTCATTTGAGAGATCCACCTTTTTGTTCAGTTCATCCTGTCTCATTCCAAGTGTGTTCATGTTTTTCTCCATGAATTCTTCTTGGTTAGGGTTGAGGTTTGATGGTTTGGCCATTTGAGAAGAAGGAAAATTTCTGAAGATTTTGGGACCTAGGGTTTTCAGGGGTTTAAAATCAGAGGGGAGAGAGAATGAACGGGTTCTGGAATGGAGAGTGAAAATTGGGAAAAGTACTCAATGGATTGCTGATTGATCAAAGTTTATGAGCTCTAATGATTATTTCATTTATTTCCACATGCGACTTCAATGCCACCTTAAAACAAGATGTTGTCATTAGAGCGATACTTAAAAATTTCCAGTATAACATTTCCTAATTTGTCGCGACATCAGTTAATTTGTCGCGACCTTCTCAACTTTGTTGAGACGAGCCATCCCTTAGTTGTGAAAGCATATATGTCCCTACATGTGTTATGATGTCGTAAACCGACTTCTTTTTAAAAGGATTTTCTCTTGTCGCGACCGATACTCGCTCTCGATGTTCATAAGTCTTTCATTCCTTAGATACTCTAAACTCTTGACATCAAATGAATCAATTTCACCTGACAATTCATGCATGTACTAAATTCACTTTCTGAGAATTTATATAGGGAAAAAAAAATGCTTCCCTTTTTTCTGTGTTCACTCCATGTGAGTTTGTTAGAGTTTATCAAACATTGCTGCTCTTCCCTCCTTCCCTTGCATTTTGCTCACGCAGCACTGCAATCTTGTGAAATTGATTACATCAAAACTAAAACAAAGTCACAGTATTAATCGCTAATAAATCAACACGAATTCTAACTAAAATTCATATAGAAAATTAGAAATTGATTTCCTATAGGTTGCCTCCCATCCCATTTCTTTCGATTTTAGATCCTTATTGGACTTGTGTTGTGTTCCTTCTTCTTTTTAGAGATCTTGCTGAAGCTCTTTCATTCCTTCCTCTCTGCTTAAATAGTGCTTAAGTCTTTGTCCATTTACTAAAATTCTTCTCCCGATGTCACCCTTAATGTCTTGCTCCAAATGTGTTGCTTGGCCTGCTTGTGTATGGTCCACCCCATTTGGATTTAACTTCCACTGAAACAACCCGGTGAATTAGCAGTGGGAACTTTTTCCCTGCTCTGAACTCTTCCTTGGGGATTCTTTGATCATGCCATTTCTTTGTCTTATCCTTGTAGATGGTAGCATTATCATAGGCTTCATTTCGATTCTTCAATTGGAGGCAGTTGTATGATCTTTCTTCCTTTGCAGTTTGAAATCGAAGTTGACTTCTTGATGGCCCACGTTGCCTTGTATTCTAATTCGGAGGTAAGTGACATGGTTTGAATACAATTACGTATGGGGACATTCCAATGGGAGTCTTATATGCGATCCTGTAAGCCCGGTGCATCATCGAGTTGGAAGACCAATCAGCTACATTTGGACTCTTGCCTTTTCAATGTTCTTTTAATCTCCACATTTGAAATTACCTTGTCCATTGGTCACCAAGGATGATCTGTTAGACTCGTTACATGTTTGATCCCATGCACACTCATAGGTTTTGCAAATATCTTGTTTGCAAAATATAAACTTCCCCCATCAGCGATGATAGTCACAGGTGTTCCAAATACGCTCAAAATATTCTTTTGCAGAAGCTCATAGTGTATTAGCATCATTTCTAGAGCAAACCTTCCTTGCCCATTTGGAAGCTTGCAATAATCAACTGCTTTAGCGGTAATAATGCGATTGAATGATGGTGGGAATGGTCCCATAAAATCCATCCCCATACATCGAAGAATAATTGCACCTATATTACTTCTTAGGGCATTTCATTTACATTGCTGATATTTCAATCTTCGCATCTGTCACATAACTTGACCCATTGATCTGATCTACAGCGTGGGCCAATAAAATCCAGTTAGATATTTTATGAAATGTTCTTTCTCTGAAAAGTGCCCCCATAAGGTGATCGTGGCATTCATCAATTTTCCTTGTTCATTTTGCAGCACACATTTTCTTATTATCATATCGGCACCTCTTTTAAATAAAAGTGGATCATGCAAATATATTACCTGCTTTGTCCGAGTTAAGGTTTCCTCTTGCATTTGGGATGAATTAGGAAGAACTACTCCCGCAAACTAAATAGTTCACAATGTCGACATACCATGGAAGTTGTGAAGCCTTAACTTGATTGCTCATCTGGGAAATTCTCTGTTAATATTACCTTCTCCTCCTCTTCGGTGCTTCTTTCTACTCCCAAACAAGTGATCGGCTATCATTGTCACATCCCTTTATCCTTAGTTTCCAAATCAAACTCCTGCATGACACCCACCTTATAATCTTGGCTTAGCTTCCTTTTTGACATCGTATTTGATTCTTGCATGATCGATGTGAATCACCATGAGATCCTAAAATGTGTGCCTAAATTTTTCACAAGCAAATACTATAGCTAGCATCTCCTTTTAGTTGTTGAGTAGTTCTCTTGTGCCATTGAAAGTTTTACTAACGCAGTATATGGCCACTGAATATTCTTTCTTTCTTTGCCCAACCACAGCTCCATGGAAAAATCACTATCACATTATTTGAATCCCGATCCCGATGCGGTGCAGCCATTATAGGTGCTTGTACGATGCGATTTTGATTTCTTGAAAGCATCCTTGCGAGAGTCATCAATTGAACCTCGTATTATCTTTTCACGATGTCTGCATAGTGAATGCATTTTGAAAAGTTTTTGATGAATCACAATAAAATCCAGTATACCCCCGAAGCTTCTTACTCCTTTGCGTAGTAGGATTTATGCGAAGTTTGATAATGGATACCTTGGTTGAGTCTGCCCAGTCTGTGAAATTTTATACTTGAGAACAATACATAAAATTACATAAAATGGCATTTTCCCCAGTCATTCACTAGCTGTTTGTCTTGGCATCTTTGAAATCTTGTTCCAGATTGTTTAAGCATTGATCAAGCGGATCCATACCGCAGTGAGTCATCCATGAAAATTTCATCACTTCTTCAACCAAATGCGGGAATATATAGACATCATGCACCTGCGGAATGTAGTGGAGCATTGCCAGCCCAAATGGCATCCTTACGAGCAAAGGTACCATAGGGGCATGTGAATGTGGTCTTCTCTTGATCCTCGGTGCGGTGCGATCTGATTTGTATGCGAGTACCCATCGAAAACAAAGTGAGGGGTGTCTGCTAGTCAACATCTGAATGATGAAAGCGAGGGGAAATGATCTTTTAAGTTCTTGCATTCAACTTCCTGCAATCAGCCCATACCCTCCATCTTGTCCTTTGTTCTTGTTGAATCAATTCATTTTTCTCATTCTGAATCCAGTGTCCGCACTTCTTTGGAACCACATATGGTGGACTCACCCCAGATTCCTCCCCGAGATTATAGATGAAGCCGGCATTTATGATTGAGTACTTCTTTCTTGACTACTTCGCCATTCTGGGATTGATCTCCTTTGATGTTCTCACAGTTGGCCTTGAAGTTTCTTCAGTAATTTTGTGCATACCAAGCCGATGGTGATGCCCTTCAATTCTTCAATGGACAAGCTATAGACTCTTTATGTTTCTTGAGATCTGCCGGTAATTGTTGTTCCTCCTCATCACTGAGTCTAACGAGAGATAATCAACGGTTTCTGCAGGGTGGTTCTAAATAAACATACTTGAATGACTTGGCGGAGTTCTTTCAACCTGAAGCCCTTGGCTGGTTTTCTTGTTGAATTTCCTCTTTTTCGTTACTTCCCTCTTGTTCATCTCTTCTCTGCGTCATGCTCATCACAGTTTCTATAGAATGAAAACCGTTGTATGAATAATCAGAGTAATCATCTTCGATATACTGGAAATTCATCTCTTTTTCATTGATAAAAATTTGATCATTACAATCATTTGGTGCAGGGTTGAGGTTATAGACTTCATCAGCTTCACATTAAATTTCTCTGTCTATGTCTATATTCCTCTGTATGCCGCTGGATCAAGTTGAAGCGACTTCTTCTCCGACCCTCGAGGTAAGAACTCGCTTTTTGCATATCGATCGGACGGCTCAGTAGCTAAGAATGGTCTTCCCAGCGAGGAAGGGGTACTTGCAGATCTTCCTCCATGCAGAATGATGAAATCCCTTTGGAAAAACAAATTTCCCAACGATGACGGCACATCTTCCAAGACTCATACGGTTTTACCATCGATCACATCTTGCCGTTTGAAGAGTAATGGTGGTGAGTAACTCCCCCGAGCTTAATTGTTTGGCAACGAAGAACTATCGAAGTTGATACTGGCTCTGAGTCACGAAGCTTTGCAGATTTCAACTCCTTCTATTATGCAAGGAATTGTAAAAACTCCACAGATCTTTCATCTTTTACATGATTCTTTTCATCCAAACAACTGCAAGTAGCAGTGAGATTCACAATCCCTTCTTCTACGATCTTTCTCTTCTTTCTCAGAATGTCTTTAAGGAATTTTGCTTAGAGTGGCATCAGTCACTACTCCCGATAAAGACATCTTGATCTGAAAAGCACGGGAGTTTTCAAAACTTAGCAAATTGCTCTTCTATTTTGATTTATGATCCCATTGTGGGAAAGGCGCTGCGGTACAGAGCCTTGGATGTCCTTAGGTCCCTCTTTCCTTCTTTTTCTCGGTTCTTCTTCCTTTTAAAGTGTCTTTCCTGCATTCTTTGTCATTTTTCTTTCATCATCTCTAACTCCTTCCTCCTCGGTTGCCTGACCATGCGATCTTTGGGATTTTTCTTGGTGTCGCTTGGGAGGCATCTTTCTTACGGCTCTGCGAGTTAGGGCGGGTAGCCTGCAGAGTCTCGGGTTTTTAAGGTAGCATTGGTAGTGTTCTGGAAAACTTGAAAATTGGTAGCAGTTGCTCCCAATTCTGCGAACTTCTGTTCATGGAGGTTCAACAATTTCTTATTATCCCCATGAGCTACTGACATCTGTTCTTGAAAGAATGGGCCTCCTCGGGCGCGGTGACATTAGTTCATGGCGTTCTATTTCGCTGGCGTTGTTTGTTTGAATCTTGGTGGCGTTGACCTTGCGGGGTTCCGTGCGCGCGGTGCGGGCCTCCCACCGCCTGAAAGTTCTCATGGTTCCTCGTCCGGGATGTGTTGGTAGGTTAGTATTGGGTTTGAAATGGTAGTTTCTTGGCTCTTTGAATACTTAACCTCTCGACATCATAAATGTTCATCTGGCGCTCTCTCTTGCGCTTCCTTGATAATTCTCTTTTGGCTTTGCTCTATCTCATGAGCGTTAATGTCTTCTTTTCTTGCTTGTCCGTTGGTACATAATGGCGTCGACTTAGCCTCATCGTCATCTTGCTCGAGTTCCAGAATCCCCTTTTCCTCTGTTGTTTCCTCTTGAAAACTCAGAAGGAGTTTTCATATTGCATTTGGCCAGGTCCTCGATCAGATCCCTTGCCTCCTCAGCACTTTTACGTTTGAATGCTCCGTAGCATGAAGCATCAATGATTCAGCACGATATATCATTTAGGCGCCGATGTACAATGTCCATTGAGTCTTCAAGTCATCCCATTACATTGGACGTCTTTTAAACCAGCAGCTTGAATCTTTCCCGAGCCACGTAGAGGCTTTCATCTTCTCTGTTGGAACACTACCAGTCTCTCTCCTTCTCTCGGAGGTGGTGACCCGGTGGAAGAATCTACATAAGTAGGCCCTCACGGCTCCTCCCAGCTGTCGACGGACCCGTATGGTAAAGACTACGTACCATATGAAATTTCTTTGTATCCTTAAAAGAGAATGAGCAGTCACGGAGTTTAATGACTTCTGGTCTAACCCGTTGCTTCTTGTATTAGCCATCATGAAATCTTCGGATGTTCGTTTGGGTCCTCGATGGGATGGCGATGCGCGATCTTCTTGAACCATTGTGATGATTAGTCGCGACCGGTTCAAAATTATTGGCCTCAGTGCGGGGTTGTCACGATCATGGTATTCATCCTGAATAATTGGTCTCCAGAAGTCTTCCATTGTATCTGTGATTGGAGGTGACTGCTTCTCTATGCTCGTCATTACATTCACGTCTTTCATACGCCATGGTGGAGTTTTACTTGCATTCTTTATCTTCCTCGAGCTTGAAGTGTTTTCTCTAAGTGCATTGTCTATTGGAATCGAATCGTAGTACATTTCTATGCCATTAAACTTTGTTCACGAAAAGCAAAACATACTAACGATGAAGTTAGTCTGGTCATGAAATATTTTCAATTTGGTTTGTTAAGGTCGAATTAGCTAAAAGAGTTCTTTGTTTCGAAAGCAGCTATTTTTGTTCTTTTCTTTTTAAAAATGTCCAAATTATTTCCTTGCTTTCATACGAATATTGATTACTAAATCCCTTGATCCGCAACGGCATCATAAAACGTGGGACCAAAACATGTTTGCGTTTATGCGGTAGTTATGCGTAAGATTATAACGTTATCCAGCTGAAGACTACTGTAATCCCGACCAAAATCGTAAAACTTATTTGTAGCCAAAATACATATCTGAATTTATGACACTGTGCAAAATTGTGTACTAATCGAGGCAACGGTGCCATCAACTTGTTGACATCATACTATCATAACCAAGAAATACTTAGAGAGTAGGCGGTTGATTTATTGGTTTTGGTCTGAAATTACTGCAAGTACCTGATCGACAAGTAATAAAATGGACTTAAGTCGGATATCGATCACGGAGATCTCGAGAATTTTCATCAACTACGACTGCTCGAAAATTAATCTTATTTGGACCGTAAGAATTGATATGGGTGTCGGCATGAAAGGTGAAATTAACTAGTTCAAGAGAAATGAACATTGAATGGCGAAATAAAGCGAATGAAGGAATAAATTCCTACAAAGAAATGAATCTTGAGCAGTTATCATAGGGAGGCACATCGAAGCGATCATAGTGAGCGATCAATTCTGTAGTTGAATTTGAATAATTCCACTGTGTTTATCTCAAGTTTCAAAAATACATCCGAGGCATTTTGTAGTGCGTTGGATCTCTCCGCTCCACATTTCGTTATCCTTCTTCTGATTCTCTCGAATTCTGAGGAGCAGAGATAACTTCACTAACAGGGAACTTCAGCAAAAATTTGGGTATTTTTTTCTTTTCTGATACTTCATACCCATTTTATGGAGGTGTACACCTTAGCTCCCGAGTTATCGGTCAAGCAAGGATATACAACTGAAATTACTCTTCTCGAAATTAAAATAGATCGACCTTTCCTTGATTAGATCTCATTTAACCACGGGATTGGCCTCACTATCGAATTGAAGTGAAATCTCTGCTTGTTTAAATAGTCATTACGTTGACTCGTTCTTGACTTCCAAGTGAAGAGGATTTATCTAAGTGAACTTACAAGCTCGAAAGTGCAATAAGCGGGGTTAGTATGCCTTGAAAGTAGCCATTACTCCGGTTGTCTTCCTGTGTCACTCGAGAGGACCTCCTTGAAATCAATTAATGGCCCCTTGGTCTCTTGGTATAGTAAGCGATATTCGAATCCAAAATCAATAAACCCATAATGCGAGTAAAGTCGTGGCGAAATGAACGAATCTTTTGCAAATTACTACGGGAAAAATCAATTCGACTACAACGTT
Source organism: Tetrastigma voinierianum (assembly GCA_016808115.1). NCBI lineage: Eukaryota > Viridiplantae > Streptophyta > Magnoliopsida > Vitales > Vitaceae > Tetrastigma > Tetrastigma voinierianum. The sequence continues at coordinate 51,720 of JAEQBH010005094.1, forward strand.
TACTAAATGGAAGGTAGGTTCCTCAATTCTTGAATCTGAGGCGGCATCGCGCCGATCAAAAGAATAGCGCGATTCGAGAAGCGAAATATTCGAATCCTAAATTTAATACGAACCCGATGCATTCCCGGTGGCGTTTGAAAAGAAATTGAATTACGTGACCGACCATTCTTGATAACATTCGGATCAAAAAAATAAAAAATAAAAAAATAAGCGAAGAAAAAAAAATACGAAGTTAAACATACATAAAATAAAGAAAAAGAAAAAGAAAAGAAAAGAAAAATAAAATAAAAGTGAAGCCTAAGTACGGATCTCTCATTTGATCTTCAGAGCTTGCTTTGCTATTAGGTAGGCTGCGTGTTATAGAGTTTTCAGTTAGGCCTAATCCCAATATAACTTCTTTGTGGATTTCGGAAGTAGCCGGGCTGAGGTCTTGCTCCAGTTGCGACCTCAGTTCTCTTGTCGCGACATCGAACTCATGTCGCGACATTGACTTAAAGTTACGCATCCTATGGCGGTCTTTCATGTTGTCCACGACACCACTCTATGCTTTGCGGAGTTTGATTGATAAACGTGATGTCGGCGACATCATAGCCTTATCATGACATCCGTACCAGTCATGCGGTCTTGATGGTTGTGCGATCACGGCGACATGAGGATATTATCGCGACATGGGCTGGGATTTCTATGACCTTCCTGCATTTTGTTATGATGTCAGCGACATCAATATCTTCATCGCGTTGACTCACGTCTTGTTTCCTTGAGCGGGTGTCCCACGATGTCGTGACATCGACTTCATAATTCGAAGCCTTAGTTGATCTTCTCTTGATGTCGAGACTTGACATTAAGTCACACTGTAGCAACCCGGTTAATTCTTGGTATTGCCGACATCGATCTTCTTGTCAGCGACATCACCTTATCTTCTTTGTAGGTTGCAATGGTTTATTAGTGATCATGCGACTTAATAGTTACGTCAGCGTCATCACTCACTGTAATTTCTACTCTTTCCTCGTTTGCCTATCACTGCGATCCACCATCATGACACATGAATTCTCTTCAATCTTCTGATGTCGCGACTTTTGGCCAAATTGTCTGAGACCCACAAGCTGCATCAATGACTCGGCCAGTTGTTTTCTGGCGACATTCACGCTGCCATTCGGCGCATTTTTATCCACTTATTTCTGCATTTTTCTACTGGCACTCTTCTTTCTTGCTTCCTTCACCGCTATTGACAAATTGGTGAGTTTCTTCATAATTCTGTATATTAATTATTTAATTTTAACTGAAAATCAAACAGAAAAATGGACTAAAAAGAGATGACTTTTAAGCTCATCACCTACTCTGGTTAGTCTTTGTTTAAGAGCCTTGAAATGGCCATGAGGGTTAGTGGGCTGGTTTAAAGGATAATTTCGATAGAAATTGTTAGTTAGGCCAGGTTTTAAAATTACGTAGTTTTAATTTGCGATTAGGCGGTGTTATCTTGTAGTTTGGGATAAAGCGGGATGATCTTGGTTGCTATGCGTGCATGCTGTTTGGTTTGGAGGTGAAATCAGAGTTTTTGTGTGTTGCTTGTTTAATAACATCGCAGTTATTAATGAGAAAATGATGTTAATATAGCCATGCTTGTTATATATTAACATGATGCTTAATTGTGAAGCATGTATTATGAGTGTTGCATGTAGTTTCCATCATGCATGTAACATGAGATATTATGCAGTGACATTATCATTGCATGTGCAAGGGGTCATCACTTGAATCGGGTGTGAGTGCATGAATAAAATGGGTATTTGGAGGGTTGTCGATGAGTGATTCGGAGGTTTGTCGATAAATTACTCGGAGGTTGTCGATGAACTCTATTGGAGGTTGTCGATAGGGTTCTGAAGATAGTCGATGGATTCGACACTCAGAGGTTGTCCAGTGGTTTACTATTCGGAGGGTTGTCTAAGTTTGTAAAATATTCAAAGGGTTGTCGATATCGAGGTTGTTAGTGGGTTTCAAAACAAAAGCTTTGTTTAAAACTAGTTTTCATACGTGGAAAAATTCATGTATGAGAGAGTCGTGAGGGTTGGAACTTTGACATAGACATACATATAGAGATATGCATATTTTATATGAATGTGTGAGATGATTTTATGGATTATGCAATTGCATATTCACCTAGGTGAGTAGCCTTGTAGGAGACTTTCTCTCTTTGGGCATGGCTCACCGTTATTGGGAAAAATATTTTCAGATACTTGGGAGGTACACAGAGAAAGGCACTTCGTGAGGTCTTAGTTGAGAGGAAGATCTGGTGTTATTGTGTTCTTTGTAGAATTTACGGGTAGAAAACCCGGTTTTGTTTCATGGTATTGTCATTTGCTGTGATATAAATAAATTGTAATTAAACTCGGATTATATGTTTAATACAATTTGGTAGAGTATATCTTGCATGAGGGGATGTTTGGTTACGTCTGAACCATAGGAAGTCGCTCTATTTCGATCCTATGTATTAACCGAACTTTTAGACTGATTTTTTGTTAGGAAGTAAAGGGAATTTGGCCCTATTTCCTTCTAGTATATTGTAGCCCCATCAGTAAGCTTGATGTAGGCTTTCGAATCACCCAAATCGAACCTCTACAGCCCAAGTTATGGCCTTTTTACTCGAGAAGAGTGCGGAAGGATGAAGTTTTGTGTGAAGCTAGCTCTTCGCCGAGCTGACCTCTTCAGGTGAAGGCGAAGCTCTTCGCGGCCGAGCTGACCTCACTTGGGAGCGGCGAGCTGCTGCGGCGACCTCTCGGGTGAGAGATGACCCCCTTCGGTCGAACTAACCTCTTGAGGTGGCGACCTCTTACGTAACTCTCTTGGGATGAGGCGGCCTCTTCTTACCCGAGCTTTCGAGTGGGATGAAATTTGTGTGCTTAGCCAACCTCGGTAGGGATGAGGTACGTGTGAGGCCGGCGGCCTCCTTTGGTTGGGCTCTTGGCATAGCTCAGCGGGGAATAGGCTCGGCGTACGGCTTGGGGTGACCATAACTTTCGTCAGTACATTTTACGGTCGTGGGCTGTGGAAAGCCCTTTGAGTCTATAATCATCATTTTGGATCAATGATCTGAGCTCATATTATGTTTAAAAGTGACGAAAGACAGTAGGGTACTTATCGGTTACGCATGTCGGTCATTGCTCATGTGACGCCAACCGGATGACCATAACTATAGATCCAGTCCGTTTCAGGTGTTCTTAGACTCTATGGAAATCTCCTTGAGTCTGAATCTGACCAGCCCTGTGGATGGAATTTGGTGCTCAAATATAGCTGAGCTGACCTCTTCTGGCCGAGCTGACCTCCTTTGGCCGAGCCGACCTCGTCTAGGGAATGAGCTCGGCAACGCCAACTTCGGATGACCATAACTTCCTCGTCCAAAGTCCGTTTTGCAAGTTCTTGGACTCTATGGAAAGATCTCTGAGTTTGAAAGATATATATATGCTGGGGCATTTGGTGCCCCACATAGTTTCTGAAAAGTTGATCATTGCACTAAGTGCACTAATTACTAGAGTCTTGAATGAGAGGTATTGTTATGTGTCATTGCTTGATAATTGAGTGACACGTGAGTATGCGTGAATAAGGCTATTATATAGCTTGTTGTAGATTACCTGTGGAAAAAAAAAAAAAAAGACCCCTGGGATTTGGGGTGTCACACCATATACTATTATACTAAAAACTCCTAAAATAACTACAATTAAGGTCACTAAGTAGTTTTAATCAATTTTTAGCTTATTTCCATAGTGTATTATGACAAAATATTAACAACATGCTCTTATATTGGAACCAACTACATGTTAAATAAGTATTACGAGCAATTAATAAACTTAAATGAACACTACTTTCAAAGAAAATTTACATCTAGTCTTCTACAATCATATTTTCACTAAAAATTACATGAACTTAGTTACAGCAAGCGTCTGATTACAGTGAGCAATGCACTTGATTTGAATGAGACCTTCAATTCCTTCAACTCTTCAATTCATTGACTTCATTAGTTTCTTAACAATCTCTAGTCTTCAATGACTTCATAGGTTGTTGAACTTCTTTGACTTCATCCATTCCTTCAGCATTTCTATCTTTCATTGCTTGAAGACGTTGACGATTCACATGATGAGTATCGCATATCCAACACCATGGTGGTAGATGTTCCCGAGTAAAGCAATTGTGCTCCTTCTTAGGTCTATAAACAATGCAAAAATTTGCACAAGGCCATGTAGGAAAATTTTGATAAGCTTGGAACATCCCAAAACTATGAACATAACATAATGAGAGTAGTCTTTATTGATTTTGAGCATTGAAAACCTAAAAAAATGTCATTCATCACTTTGAACAAAAAATTCATGGTACAATCTTTGTTGGTAGTGTCTATTTCAGTCAAGTTATGAACATATGGATACGCATTCATAAAATAGAAAGCAGAAACAAACTATGATCAAAACATATTGAACATATTGGTTAGATCTTCCCAATTCTCTATGTAAGATATGAGAAATGCCTTAATATGGATAAGAGTTCCAATCACTTTTGATTTCAATGCATTTGAAATTTTAAATCAATTATGGACTATTTTCATAACTTCTAGATCTAAAAAACTAGAAGTTCTTCAAAAAAAAATTTCCTGAATTTAATCCTTGAACTTCTTTCGAATTTTCATTCAAATGTCAGAAAAAAATAGAAATCCAATAATGAAGCTAAGCTCATTCACAACTTAAATAGGAAATATTTATTCCTTTCCTATGTTCAGTACATGTTATTTAAATTAAAATTCATAATATAGTAAGCAATGATAGTATTTGTAGAGTGGGAAGGGAGAAGAGAGAACTTATGAGATTATGATGAGCAGTGTACTGTAGACCCTTGGATTTAATTCTAAGCTGAAGACTAGTGGCCTAGCTAACAACTCTAATGGCATAAGCAAATAATTGGCAACCAACATGAAGATAGAACCAAGCTGGATCTGCATACTTAAATGTCCTAGATTGCCTTAGAATTCCCAACTCACTTAATTCATGAGATGGTTTACAATTTTTCACTATGTAGTTAATGCTTAGTAGTTATGGTAAACTATTCAGTATATTATGGTAATAGTTTCAATAAGTTATGGTAGTAGTTTAGGTAAACTATGTGTTATGCTATGTAAATGAGTTTTGTATTGAATTCATTTCATATCTTATACAGATTGATCACATAATAATGAAATTACAACTACTAGTGGTCATATATGTACTGGTTTTCGTGATTTGTTATGGTTGTATATGTATTATGTTATGGTATGGGTTTAGTAATTACATTAGTGAATTGTCTATTATAGTAGTCATCCCGATTTGCAACAAATTTGAAGCTTCCATAACCACTAAATGTTTTTAACTTCATCTTTTTTACAATGATGTAATAAAAATTTCTATTTTTGAATAACGAACACAATAGAAAATGTAACTTATTGAATTACATATTCATCATTGATATTGTGGAACAATTTAGGAACAACAAAAATAATTCTTGAAACGGAAAAAATCAAATCAAATCAAATAGAGAGTAAATAAGAACCCTTATCAACATAGAAGAAATACAAGATGAGAGGATGTGATCAAATGGGAAAAACCAACCAAAGGACACCCAAAAAATTGTATATGATAGTGCTTAAAAAATCGATGCACAGGCCCCGAAGGCGCGAGACCCGAGGAGCAGACATCGGTAAAGCAGCGGGTTGGCATCCCCGTAGGCGCGGAAAGGGCCTTACGTGGGGACTCGGCCCATGATGACGTCTTGGGTACTCTGAAGATGTGAGCCCAGGGCTAAAACTAAGCCCAGTGGGCCGGACAGGTGATAGGGATAAACCGCTATCCACCAGTTGAGACGTAGGAAAGAAATCACTCCATCCCCATTATCTGATATCTACTCATTAAGGGAAGAAGGATCCCTCACAATTACGACTCCCTGATTATACTTTAATATTCAGTTAGCGATAAGGAAGATGAGATTTCCTACCCACTGGGGAAGATGCCGTGTTGCCGTCTAACAAGGAAAGTCATCGTGATCTCCCGATAAATATAGCGATTCCACGAAGATGCAGCGGTCATAAACGCCATCAGCGATTGATCTTCTTTTTCATAATAAAGCAGCTTAGGCATTGGGCGGCGACACACCTCGTCGGACCACCCTTTCTATGCGAGTTGCGAGGTTGTACATCGTCAGGCGACGAGCCGGCTGGCGACTCCAGCTCGACCTTTGCTCGTCAAGCACCATCGGTTGCTGCGAAATAAAGTAGAACATTTGTTCCTTCTAAAATCGATGACTTCGATGTTGATGGTATCGACTCGAAACATGGCGAGCAACGCCAACCCCGGGGCCATGAAGATCGACGGAACTGATGAATGACGAATGACGAGACAATCTCGTAACCTTTGCCGTCGTTGGAAACGAGATGGAGACACTCTGTCTACGTTAATCAGCGTCTGCTAAGGGAGTTGGCGAAACTCACCAAACAGGTGCAGCGCCCGCAAGAGGCACAACAGGCCCATGAAGGCCGCAATACCTTTCCACAGGAGGACCAGCAACACCTTGGTGCCCTCCAAGACGTTGACGGAGGAGGAGAAAATAGCCGGACCAGGGGGCATGATCCTTATATACCCCTCGGAGATGATCCCAATGAGGAATTCTGAATGAGCAGCGAAGGTGGCAGGCAGCCTTATCAATGGGGAAGGAACAATCTTGAGTGTACGCCCGAATCCCCGGACCGACCGGTGGCGGCGGATCGGCAGGAGTCGGACGAGACTATCTTCAGGACTCTTTACTGATTTTTTTTAAAAATGGCCTTTTGTGGGTTATAGCCCACATCATATAACAAGTACAATATCATTTCACAGGTCCCATTTACAAATACAAAACTGCTTTTACATTACAAATCGGGCGAAACCCTAGCATGTAGTGAACCCTTACAAGTGTATTGTGAAATTTGTATCTGCGGATGTTTGCTGATGTCTTCTCAATACGGATTAAAAACCCGTGCTAGCTTTACGCTTAGTGGGAAGCATATCTTATAACTTATATTGATACACATGCATTTAAACTGAATCATGATAAACTTATAACAGAAACAGATATCAAAATCATCATGAATTCATATAATCCAGTATATAACAGGTCAAATCATATTCAGAGCAAACTTCCAGATATACAATGGCAGGCATCCAGTTCATCTCTTTACCTGCTCATGATTTTCTCGAATTTTGGTCGGGTTCTATTCGTGTCATCAAAATAATTCATCTACTTGCCTTGACTTTTAACGAGTATGTCTCCCATAGGATCCATATTTATACTTATTCAGATTCCTTATAAACGGTACTAAACTTAAACTTATAACAATCTTATACTTACTCAGGAATTACACTTATGGTAGACTTATCCTTATTGGATCTTATACTCATGGCAGTCGGATCTTATTCTTATTCAGATTTCTCGTATACTGTATTGATCTTATTCATGTACGTATACTTATCTCAAGCTCATACTTATTTTAAGTCAGTAGGGATTACGAACCTATGCTTATACGGTACTTAAACACGTATTGATATTTAGATCTATCTCATATCTCCATTAGGAGTTCACAAGAATTATACTTATCCTACGGGTTTACATGTTAGGAGATACCCACGTAGATATCACGGAGAGGATTACGGGCGATATCTTTTTGGATTCTGGAACTTGTCATATATGAAAGTACGTAGGTACTACAAAACTTATCACGGTACTTATCTTATACTTGTTCTCACGAAGTATATCCGTCTTCTGAACTATACTTGTATTTGAACACATACTTGTCTTCTGGAACTTATACTTGTATACGAGTTTGTGACTTATTCTTATCTTACGTATCTTATAATCGGGATTACGTAATCCTTATTACTCAGATTTGATACGTATACCCGTATACTAACATTTTAGTACAAAAGTACTGCAGGCTACGTAAATTGCATTCCTTATACGAGGTACTCGTAGTACTCCACTGGCTTATACTTATCTTACAGATACGGGAGTACTCGTAGTTCCTACCGAACTTGTACTTATTTACTGATACAAGAGTACCCGTAGGTACTACAGAACTTAATCAAATACAAGAGCACCCGTAGTACTGGGCTGCACCCATCGATACTGTGACTTATCAGGCGTGGAGTACCCGTAGGTACTACGTGATTTATTCAGATATCGGATCTACTCAGATGTGCATGAGTACCACCGTAGGTACTACAGGACTTATACTTATTACTGATTCTATCGATGCAGAGTACCCGTAGCAATTACAGACTTTATACGTATACTCCGGACTTATCGACGCAGGAGTACCGTAGGGTACTACAGACTTATACAGATACTCGACTTCTATCGATGTGAGTACCAGAGGTACTACAGACTTATTCAGACACGGGACTTATCGATGCATGAGTACCCGTAGGTACTCACACAGACTTATACAAATACGGACTTATCGACGCAGAGTACCCAGAAGTACTACAGATTCTATACGTATACTTTATTATTAGTCCTTCGTAGGCACAAGATCACGTATTCATTATACGGAAGCAACCGTTACATCGACTTGTACTTATTTTACGTAATTTGTAATTTATTTGTCGATAATGCAGAGTACCCGCAGCATTCACCGAGCTTATACTTATTGTGTATCGATACGAAAATTCTTTAGTACTACTGTAATTTATAATTTGCTCTCAATCGATACTCAGAGTACCCGTAGGTACCACTGGACTTATACTTATTCGGACCTCCCGTAGGAGTTATAGAGTTTCTTCAAATACAGAGTGATTCGTAGGTACGATGTAATCCTTAAACAGACACAGGAGTACCCGTAGGTACTACGTAACTTTAATCGTATGGAGTACCCGTAGGGTACTACATAGCAAATACAAGAGGTACCAGAGGTACTACAACATATACGTAGGTACCCTTGAGGGTACATTCAGATCTTTACCATTCATTTTATTCTATTCGTAGTCTTATCATATAATTGTTAGATTACCTGCACTGGGTATCACTAATGAGTAGGACACAAGACAATAAGTAACTGGTTGCACAAGATAGAATGAGTGCCACGCACTAATCAGAGTACTATAATTAGTGTGTCGAAGACGTGGTCGAGAGCGCCGTGAGCACTAATCGAGTACCGGTTACTAATGTGCCGGCACGGCCGAGTGCCGTCAAGACTAATCGTGAGTACCGAAGTACTAATGTGTCGGCACGATCGTGAGAGTGCCGCGGTCATTCAATAACTGGTCTTAGGTAATTTTATTAAATTATATGAGTTCAACTTACTATCTTTTATAGTAGAGCATTATTAAATACATTATACGCTCATGATGCATCGTATTCAAATACTGGTAAGTTATGATGAGCATGTAATCACTCCTTAATCATGTATTCTTATTCTTTTATGAATCTACGTTACCCAGGAATTGGAATCAATCCAATCGGATCGTCCAAACTCAAGTTATGGCATTTCATGCCAACTAGCCTATTAACATTTACCGAGGGATAGTTTGCGATATTAATTTTTCCAGTACATTTTCTCCATATTTGACACTGGTTATTTGTGCTCCTTTAAATCTAAGGTGATAAGGGTTCATTTCCAATTGGAATCACCCAAATCGGAGCACCGAAACTCCAGATACGTCCGAAACAACTCGGACTACTCTATAATCAATTGATGCAGTGAAATGTATTTTAGTACATACCTCACTTTGAGTGAATTTCTGCTATTCTAGAGTCAGAATTTGGAGATACTTATTAAATATGGTTTGTTCTCCTTGAAGTCTATTTTAAGTGGCCACTTGAATCACTCAAATCGGATAAGAAATGAGCAAGTTATGGCCAAAATACGAAAACTGGTCAGAACAGGAAAACCAGAACAGGTTCTACCGGTAGGACTTGGCCAAAAATGACCAGAATCGAAGTTCTACCGGTAGAACTTAACTTCTACCGGTAGAAGACACCCGAGAATGCCCAGAATGTATGTTTTCTCACATTTTTCCTTCACTTTAATCCATGGATCACCCCACACTTCCTACATATCTTTCAAAACCATTCCAATTCACCTTGGAATCACTTTTCTATTCAATTCATCTTTCATTTCTTATCTCCTTTCAAACCTTTCCATGAATTTCTCCTAAAATCATTTCCCAATATGGGTCTTAACCTATACACAAGCTAAACTTCAAGGATTTGTTAGGTTTACTTAAACCCTAACTCAATTGCTTATATTTAACCATGAATCCAACCTCAAAGAGAGGATTCCCTACTTTTCAGGATTTGTGAGTATTTACCAACCCTACCTTCAATAAATCTTTGATTAGAAGAAAATCCTAACAAACCCCTGTAGATTTGAACTCATAAACTCTCTAGAATCCCATACAAAATCCATGTGATTCTATAATAGAGTTCATATCCAAGGTTATCTCATAATTCTTGGACTGATCCCTCCTTTTCTTCTCCTCTTCTTCTTCCTCTTCCTCTTTCTTCTTCTTTCACGATTTTGCTCCTCACAAATGAGACCAATTTGGTCTTTTAAATTCCCATGTTAGCTAAGGCCTTGTTTGGCCATCAAAAAACCCATTTTTGGGTTAGCTTTCTAATTGCCACTTAGCCCTTCAACTCATTATTATTTGGCTTAATTTACTATTATTTCATTTTTGCCCATAGTCTCTTCAATTTATGACTTTAAGCCCTTTTGGACCAATTACACTTTATCCTAAATCTTGTAAATCTCGGTCCTTGTTTCCATGTTTCCTCGCATTTAACTCACGAAACATTTATATTATTTACAAAATTCTAAACATGCTCGAAAACCCGCTAGGGTATATTTCGGACTGGGAGCGCCTGCTCCAGAAATTCAACAAGAGCTTAGCCACATGAAGGAGGCTGTGAAAGGTCAAGCCCCATTCTCCATGGATGTCGTGGTACAGCAAACGGAATCCCCATAATGGCCGGGGTACTACACTTCCCTCTCCCAACAAAGTTCAAAATGCCACAGATCGAAGCTTTCGACGGAACGAAAGACCTCATAGACCACCTCAACACCTACAAGAATCAGATGGAGCTGCATGGATACCAAGACCCCGTGAGATGCGCAGCCTCACCACGTCATGCTGGCCCGGCTCTGGTATGGGTCCAACAGCTCCCGCTTAGCCTCGATCTCATCCCCAAAGAACTCCACGCTTCGTGTCCCACCATCTGAGTCCTGACGACGGCCGAGCTACCACATGCCGATCAGAAAGGCCCCAAGAAAACCCGAGGACACGCTTAGCTGTTCAACTCGAAATATCGAGGGTAGACATCCAGATGAAAATTTCGCCATCACCACCTTTTATAGCCGCTAGCATACAAACAAAGACCTAATGTTCTCCATCCTCAAGAACCCTTAGGCAATTCATGGCTCAGGTGCTCGCGCAGCGCAGTCATACATCAACTGGGCTGGCGGCGCCCTTATGTCTAAGCTTAGGAAGCTCTTCAAACATGGAAGGAGAAAAAGCAAGGACGAAAGCTGACCAAGCCTCTAGGAGACGGCAAGAGACCGAGACAGACTTCCACTTCGAGAACAGAGAAGACAAGAGATAGATCTCCAAAGATAAGAGGTAATGTTGTGGACTGGCTTGTCCACTCCTAAATGAGTCGCACCAAGCAGACCCACTTCAATAGCTTCACCCGATCAAGACGGTGTCTCAAGTCCTATATGAGGTGCAGCATGAGAAGTTTTTAAGGTGGTCGTCTCAAATGAAGACGGACCCAGCAAAAAGAGACATGACTAAGTACTACGAGTTCCACATAAATCACACCGGATGACGACCGATCTAGCTTGAAAAGAAATCACCCTCTCGATCCCGACGTGACATCTCAACATTACGTGGCTCCAGAATATCGGAACCAGACACCTTCTCTACCACCAAGTCAGCCAGCCCCAACGCAGCATTAGCAACCCCTAGGAGATATCGATGTGATTTCCGGGGGATTTGCCGGTGGTGGGGAATCCAGTTTGACCAGGAACGCTCACCTGCACAGCTTCAGATCAGGGGAGACACTAGAGGTACAGGCCGCGTCCAAGCTTCCTTGGTTAGATACCACTATAACCTTCTAGACGTTGACCTGGAAGGTTGCCAACATCCCCATGATGACCCGCTAGTGATAAGGGTCGTCGTGGCCAATAAAACAGCCTACGTGGTTCCGATGACACCCGAGTCGTCGACATCACGCACGACATTTGAAAAAATGGGCATTGGAAGGGAGAAGTTGGAACCGGTAAATGCCCACTTAAGGGGATTCTCTGAAGAAAAAGTACTACCCTTGGGGTCAATATAGCTGGTACTCACTTTGGAAGACCCCCCATGCCAGGCCACAATGACGATAAAATTCTCATAGCCGAGGCCCATCGGCCAACACGCTATCGCTGTGCCTCTCTCAATGCCATAAGGCCTATCCTCTCGCCTACCATATGGCTGTCAGTTCCCTATAGATAATGGAGTAGGAATGGTTCGAGGAAACCAACCAGAGTCAGGAGTGCTACTCAAGGCCACGAAATAGAAAGCAAAGGATAGCATCCACACGGATGAGCCTCGACATGAGAGACAAGAACCCGACACCCGACCAACACCTTCGTATCGCATGGAACCAAAGGCAACTTGATGACCAGCCGTAACACCCGCCTACATCGGATCTTAAACCGGCCGAGGACGTTAAAGACTTCTTCATCCACTTCTTAAAACAAAACGTGGACGTATTCACCTGGAAGCAAGAGGACATGGGAGGAATTGACCCAGCAGTTATCACCCACAAGTTAAATGTCGCCCCCTCCTTCAAACCCGTCAAATAGAAAAGAAGAAGTTTCGCCCCAAAAAGGTAGAAGGCGATCAACGAGGAGGTTAGCAAGCTCCTCCAAGCCCGAGCTATCTGAGAAGTAGATTATCCCGACCGGTCACAATGTCAGCCCTCACACAAGGAAACGGGCAAGGGCGACCAGACGACTCCCATCGACGCGGAACCGAGCCTCGCCCGAAAGACAACTTTCCCCTACCGATCGACCTCATAGGATTTTGACCGCCGGCCATGAGCCCTCGCCATGGACACTTTCTGCCATAATTAGGATCGATAACTGTCACTCAAGAGAAGACCTCCGTGGATCGGGACAGGGACATTGCTATTAGGTGATGCCTTTAAGCTGAAGAACACAAATATATAAGAGGTTATGAACAAGATGTTCCAAAAACATATAGGTGGCATCCACGAGGCATACATAGATGACATGTCGGTGAAGTCACTAAGGCCGAGCTCCACTCTGTACTTCACTCCAACCGAATCGTTTCCAAGTCCTGAAAGACTACAAGATGAAGCTAAACCCAACGAAGTGTGCTTTTAGAGTCTACGCAGGGAAGTTCTAGGGTTTCATAGTCAACAGTCGTGGAATAGAGGCAAATCCAAACAAGATAAAAGTCGTTCTCGACATGCAACCACCCTCAAATACTAAAGAAATTCAGTGCCTGACTGGAAGAATAGCTGCGCTAAGTTGCTTTGTGTCCAGATCCAGTGACAAGTTTCAGACCTTCTTTCAAGTTTTGAAAAAGGCCTTCCACTGGGATGCCCATTGCGAAGAGGCGTTCTTAGCACTAAAACCCACTTGCTCCCCCTATTCTCGTAAACTCCTCCGAGGGGGAACTCCCACGCCTACTTTAGCCGTTTCGATTTCTAGACTAGTGTCGCCTTTGGTCGAGAAATGATGTATAATGTACAGCCCAATCTATTACTACAACTCTAGTCTAGAGGGCAGAGAAAGGTATCCGAAGATGGAGAAGCAATTCTAGCACTAGTGACCACCACTGTAAGACTTTCACCATAATCTCAGCTCACACCATCGAGATTCATTAACACCTAATGAAGCAAATACTGATAAACCATAAACCTCAAGAACCTGTAAAATACAAGAGTTTGATGAGTTCAACATTAGGTACAAGCCAAGAACAACAATCAAAGGGTAAGGTCATAAGATTCATCATGGAATTCACTCTTGACAAAGCCTACTAAACATCAACCACGTCCGAATTCTCCCATCTGAAGGTTGTCCGGGATGGAGCCACAATGCTCAAGGAAGGGCAGTTTGATTTCAATGATGGGGATCGATTATGGAATATGCACTGTGAGATTCTGGGTTCCGTGCCTCCAATAATGAAGCCGACATGGTCACATGTCGGCTTAACTCGCCCATCGCATGGAGGCCGATCAACTAGAGGTACGCAGAGACCCCGTTAAGGTGTAGTGCAGATATGATTCGTAAGCCACTTAGGGCAGAAATGGAATCAACAAAATTTGTTTCCTATGTTCCTCCTACCTGTAGTCAGTTTCTACCGCAACATAGTGGTCTAGGTCGAACACGGATGGGTTTTCATCCTATGAATGACTCAGACGTGTTGAAAATGGTGAGGCTTTTAGTTTGGATTTTTGGATTTGTTTCAAAACAGTGGGAGTTGTTTGCTTACTAGCTAACAGTAATGGCTGAAAATGAAGTGTGAAAGAGTAACTTTGAAGGTTTAGGTTACTAGCTTGATAACATGGGCAAACAAGGTTCCCGTTATATCCGCATTATGGCAAGCAACCTATACCCAAGCCATAACCTGATATTTGTTTAACTATAAAACCTAACCTCTAAACCACTCTATTTGAGCAACACAGCAACATGCATCCATAGCCCCTTTTAGTTCAAAACCCTAGCACTCAACCTCATTTCGTGGCTCAGAAGATCATCTAAAGAATAACAAAGGCATCTAACAACAAGTATGCACTGACTTCAAAGCATGGTAAGTATTACAAAGTAATGACATTGGGTAATGATATTCAACCCTAGTTTGGAAGATATGGAGCCATGGGGCCACAAGACTGAGCATTTAAAATATGAGGACAACCTCGCAATCGCCACAAAACCAGCAAGAACCTCCTCTTCTCAAAGTTATAAGGCTTAGCTACATCTCTCTTGAGTCATTCATCCTCAAGAGGTGCTCGGCAGCCTAGAAAATGAAAGAAAGAGGAGAGAGAAGAGAGAAAAGCAAACCCTAAACCCGAGTCGCGGAGATATTTACATAAAATGAAAAGTTGCCAAAAGATCGCTTTAGGGTTACAAAATGACGGGGGTTTATATACACCACCCAATGCAAACTACAAGAAAGCCTAAAGTTTTGGCTTATACAAGGGGCAAGGAGGTAATACACCAAAACGGGGTCGTTTGACATTAATTACACAAAATTCACAGAGCAAGGAATTTCGCTATGCAGAGAATTTCCACTAGATTAGCTAATATCTGGGCTAGCTCTAGCTTAAATTGCGACGTAGATAGCAAACGCAAATTTTCGCTATGCACAAAGGAATTTCGCTTAGCCAGAGAAATTCGCTAGCCTAGCGAAATTTACCACCTCAAGTAGATTGCGAAAATTTTCGCTATGGTTACAAATTTTTCGTGAATCCCGCCGAAATTTCTAATCATAGCTAAATTTCCGGGTTGCCCGTTCTTCACCCGCTTGCTTACTTGCTCATCGCACCCATCGCATCACTTTTTCATCATTTTGCCTTCATTTCTTTATTGCATCTCGCATTTGTGATGGCCGAAAATAGTTTCAATCTTCATGGCTCCGCATTATCTCGACATCGAACTCCCAAGGCATGCAAAACCCGCAAAAGCAAATCCAAAAAATAACCTCGAAATGGCATAAGTGATACTAAGTGGACTCGAACACCTCAATCGCTCAATTGATATGATTAGTGCGCAAAGCACTCAAAAACCTATCTCAAATAAAGGCCTGAAATATCACTGGGCACTAATCAATAGAGGGTCGCACGTGAGAGAGAGATGAAAAAAATGATCCTCACCCTCATTGAAGGTACACCGAACCGCCTCAAAAAGTCTGCACTGTTCAGCCGACATGTCCCAAGAACTGAGAATCTCACTCGACCCGGGCCAAGCTTAGCAATAGCCGCAAGAAGACTGGACGATGGGTACCCTGGCCGAGCACCTCATGGAACCTTCAAGAATGTCAATAGCGATACAAAGTCCCCCCAATAATGACCACCGCCGAAATGATGGACCCCATATGGGACTATCTGTTGAAATGTACACTACCGAGCGATCCGACGAAGATCTGGAACCGAGCTGATCAACTGTGATTCGTTTCTTTGCGAGGAACCCTTTACAAACGGGGTTTTTCCGCACCCCTCCTCAAATGCGCAGGAAAGGAAGATGTCAACTACATGCTTTGAGAGGTGCACGAAGTTATATGCGGCAACCATATCGGAGCTCAAACTTTGGCAGGAAAAACCCTTAAGCAAGGGTATTATTGGCCCACGATGCTCAAAGACGCCACAGAACTAGTCAGAAGATGCAAAATCTATCAAGAACATGCTAAGATCTCTCCTATCTCCTACCGGTGCCACCGACCCCTCATCATGGATTAGACATACTGCCCTCACCATTAAAAGAGGTCAATGCAAATTCTAATATAGAGGGACTACTTTACTTTCAAATGGGCAGAGGTCGAAACATTGGCAATAATCACCAAGCAAAGGCAATGTAACTTCGTTTGATCTGGCCCATAATTTATAGGTTCGATCCCAAAAAGCACTGCATCTCGATAACTGAAAGGTCACAACTATAAATTCAAAAACTTTTGCGCCGAGCTCAGAATCAAGAATTACTATTTGTCCCCAACTCATCCACAGTCCAACGAACAAGAAGAAGTCGCTATAAGGACTCTCAAGGCAAAGCATTGAAGACTAAGGTGGAAACCTAAAGGGAAAATGGGTAGAATGCCTCCCGAAGGTACTATGGGCATACAGAACTACACGCAAGTTTGCAACTCAAGAAACTCCATTCGCCTTGGCATTTGTCACCGATGCGATAGCCCCTGTCGAGGTTGGGCTCGAGTCACCTAAGGTCGAGTTCGCAAACACCGAGCACAACGAGGAGTCTCCCCGCTTAAACCTTGATCTCCTAGAGGAGAAGTGAGAGCAAGTTCTGAAAAGCACCGAGACTACCAACGAAAAATAGCAAGGCACTATGATTGGAAGGTCAGGCCTAATAGCTTTAAGCCCGATGACCTAGTACTCAAGAAACTCCTACTAGCAAGGAAAGACCCCACTCACGAGAAATTGGGACCCAACTGGGAGGGACCCTATATCGTATCATGGGTAATCCGTTCTGGCAACTATGAGCTCCAAACAGAAGAGGGAAAGACCTTGCATCACTCCTGGAATGCCGAGCACCTCAAGCGGTTTTACTTATAAATCTCATATTGTACCTATTAATAAAGCGCAACAGTTCTACTTTCGTTCAAATAACTTTTCTTTTTTGTTGTTTATTTACGGCCTGCCTGCTCTCGTAAATCATAAAGAAAGAACCAAGGAGCTCATGACATAAATCCAATGTGGCTCTAAGGCCTTAAGGTTGCTTACATGAAACATCATACAAGTATACGTAGCTAAAGGATTGTACTTTTAATATGGGCCATCTTAAAATTACAATCAAAGAAACCGCTCTCTACATCTTAGAAGATTACAATCGAAGAAAACTGCCTACATCTAGAAAATACAATCGCAAATGTACCATTAAAAAAAAAAACCCACAAGAAAGTTATAGTGCGAGTTTAAAAGAGGGAGGAAAGGTATAGCATAAGAAGCGGGACTTGAAGCCATTCAAGGTAAAAACCATAAGTAAGAGAAAAGGGAAGCAGAAAAGAAAAAAAATAAAAAAAATAAAAAATAAAGGAGGAGAGGTATAGCATAAGGAACTGACTTGAAGTATCTATCAGCCGTTTCTCCGAATCGTGTTCCTCGAATCTAACTCCATCAAATGGCCGGATCAAGTGAGCAACACACCTCAACAAATGAAGGATCTGGCGGAATAAATAATAACTCCAACAAATGGCAAAACAACGAAACAAAATGTCGGCCTATGACCACCAAACAGACTTCGAGCAGTGGCGATCAAACCCTGAAGCTTTATCATGTCCGAACTCCGACGCTAGCGAAGGTAGGAAGGAAAATGGGAGCGGAATATAACATACACCCTCGAAGGAAGGCGGTTATTTATAAAGAAGCCTGGACACTTGGGGAAGTCACGCAGTCTGTTCTGATTCACCATAGACCGGCATTAAAACTACACTCACTTTCCCAAGGGAAGGAAGTTGAAAGAGCCATGTAGGTTAATTAAATAAGAACCCAGTAGCTCAGAGCCATGTAGCTTAGTTCGTCGAGAGCCGTAAGCCTCTGACATTAAAGAGCCACGTGAATTAGGAGTCCCGAAAGAGCCACCTGAGCTCGCTTGAGGAAGAGCCAAGTAGCTCAGAGCCACGGAGCTCAATTCGATAAGAGCCAAAGAGCTCTGAGCATTAAAGAGCCAATGAGCTCGTAGTCCGGGTAAAGCCATGCAAATTTTCAAATTCAAAGAGCTAAGTAGCTCGGGAAACACGTAGGGCTCAAATTCTCGACAAGAGCAAGGATCTCGGATATTAAAGAGCCACGTAGCCTCGGGATTGCAAGAGCCTATGCAAATTTCTAATCCAAAGAGCCACATAGCTCCGCCCCAATGAAAACTCGTGAGCTCATCCGCTGGAGTCACATAGCCTAGCTCGAGAAGAGCCAATTGCTCGATACATTAAAGATCTACGTAGCCTCGGGAGTGTCCCAGTAAAGAGCCACTTTAGCCTGGGCCGACGAGCCGTGGAGCCTCTGATATTAAAGAGCCAATGAGCCTAGTTCAAACCTCAAGCTCGGGCTCGAGAAGAGCCATGGCCTGCAGAGCCACTAGCTCATTGACAAGAGCCAGGAGTTCCTGATATTAAAGAGCCACGTAGCCTCGGTGAGTCCTGAAGATCCGAGCTAAGTTCGACAAGAGCCAGGAGCCTCTGATATTGTTATTTCAATGAGCTCGTAGTATGAAAGAGCCATGGAGCTAAGTTCGACAATTGCCAGGAGCTCGGATATTAAAGAGCCACGTAGCTCAGAGTACGAAAGAGTCATGGAGTGAAGTTCGACAAGAGCCAGGAGCTCAAATATTAAAGATGACGAGCTCATACTTCCGAAAGAGCCATGCAAGCCTACCCAAAAGAGCTGGGTAGCTGTAGCCACGTAGCTCAACCGACAAGAGCAAGGAGTTTGATACAGAAGAGCCATCAGGGGCTCCACTAAAGAGCCATGCCGCTACCTAAAAGAGCCACGTAGCTTACCACTGAAAACTCAAGAGCTCAACCAAGGAGCCACGTTGTTCGGGAGTCTCAAAAGAGCCACGTAGCCTGAAGTCTCGAAAGAGCCACGGCCTCGCCCGATTAAGAGCTAAGAGAGCCACGAGCCTGGGCTAGATGCTGAAACAAGGAGCTCCTGATAATAGAGAGCCACGGTGAGCCATGCAAAATTGGGCTCTGGGGGAACAGGAGCCACGAGCTTAGAGTTCAAAATAGACACGAGTCTACTTAATAAGAGCACGCAGCTCCTGGAGCCACGCAGCCCGGGCCGGTAAGAGCCCAAAGAGTTCTGAGGCACGAGCTCCTACTCGATAAGAGCCCAAAGAGCTCAGTCACAAGAGCCACGAAGCTCGGGCCTCTAAGAGCCTGGGTAGGCCTCAGCTGCCGAAGAGCCAGCAGTCACCTTGTTAAGAGCCTAGTTCTGTTGCGCGCAGCAGCCTCGCTATTAAAAGAGTCAATAGCCCTGCCGCGTAGAGCCCAAGTTGTAAAGTAAGATAGTAAAGAAGACGAAAGGTCTAAAGGGTATAAAGGCAACATCCGCGATATCGACAAAAAATCAGGGTTACAGATTATAGAAAATCCAAGGCCCGTATCCCAAAGTTAACAAAATAAGAAAACTCTAAATGTCCTAAGTAGACTCGAGCAAAATTCAATTACTCGAATCCTCCAAACTATGTGTCAAGGTGAAGTACCAAATGACCGAGGTAGGAGAGAGTCAAGCCCGCAGGAGCCTCAATCTCAGGTTCACCGGGGAGAGGAACAGAGCTGGGGGCATCTGAAAGCATCACGGGGTCCGCTTCGTCATCAAAGTCAAATTCTTCCGCCTCCTCGAGAGGGAACTTCTGTAAGTTGAAATCCAAAACCCGAAAACCTTAGTAGCCTTACACGAAAAGCAGCCACCAGAGGCCCACAAAGTGTGCCTGGTCTCACCAAGGAATACCCCTTCCTCCTGACCGACTCAAGGCCTCCTTCCTTGGAAGATCTCCGCTGGTTTCTCCATGGAACTACTCGCTTGTTTACCCACTGAGCTCACTGCACTCGCCGTTTTCACGACCGCTTGGGCAGAGTTGTTGCTTTGGATGCACTTGGTCCCTACGATTTGTAAGCCTCGTCTCCTGCCACTTCATTGTTTCCACCACTGATTCAGGCCACATCAGGTGATCCCGAATCAACAAATTATATTCTCATGTTTTCTCCCATCAGCCGTAGTTTGCTACCGCAAAGATAGCCGCTTCAGGTCGAACACCTGGATGGGTTTTCTTCGTATTGAAACACTGGAGGAAGCCAAAAAAAATGGTGAAATTAAATTCAGATTTTGGGCGCAAAAATAAAGGGGGCCTGGGTTTGCAAATCGAAAAGAAATAAAATAAAAATGCAAATAGAACTCCCCTCACATCGGGCCACCGAGTTTAAGATCTCCCTAGGCTAACTGAGAGGTCCTCGGTTAATTTCCTCTCTCGCCGTGAGTATGGAGACGGCGGTATCACCCGAATCGATCTTCATTCGCATTAAAACCTAAACCCTAATAATTTTCCTTTGACAGCATTTATTTAACATTTATGGTTCCCCACAAGAGTGACCATTCCTGAATTCATCCTACAATGATTCGGTAGAAGCGTGAATTAATGAGTCTCAATGGATCTAAAATGAAGTTAAACTAACTAACCCTAAAAGATTTACTGCCATTGACTGGGGCGGATGCACTCACAAAGGAAAACCCCAGCCCCTTAACCTACCTCATGGTTCGTAAATGGCAACTAATGATATTAGCGCATCTAAAGCCATGAATACACTAAAACCCCAAGCTTCTGCCAAGTATTGGCCAAAGAAAGCATGATCAAAAAAGATTTAAACTAGAGCTGAAAGTTTAAACCGAAATGACAAACCCGTCATATGGAAAACAGGGAACCACCAAGAATTTCGCAGATCCTTCCCCAAAGAGCCTTTACTTCAAGAAGGAAGTGGTTTTAGCACTCATCCTCCAAGTTGTCATCCTTGAGGGTAGTTTGGCAACCAAGAAAGTGGGAGAAAGAGGAGAGATAAAGAGAGAAAACTCGGAACGTGTATTTAAAAAAGTCAAGGTGTTTAGCAAAGTTGGGGGTTACAAAATCTATAAGTCAGTTTTATATAATACAATAAGATGTGTGAAATACCAAAAATGCCAAAATATGTAATTACAATAGGGACAAAATGGTAAATAAAAACGAGGTCGTTGAATCACAAACATCAAAACACAAAAGAATTTCATGATACAGAGAATTTCGCTAGATAGCGAAAATTTCGCTGTTTGAGATAAATGCTATTAGAATTTCGCTAGCCTAGCGAAATTACAATGCAGAGAGTTTAAATTGGAAATTTCGCTATCAACGCTAATTTCGCTTAGTTAGCTAAATTTCGCCAGCTAGCAAGAGCAGAGATAGCCAAATCGTTAATTTCATAGGTATAGTGAATTTCGAAGAAGCCAATTTCAGAAAGTAAATTTCAGCTTTAAATTTTCCACTCATAGATCATGAATTTTCCACTTCGCTAGGGATTGGCAATTTTCTCTGACTTCAGGATTGGCAAATTTTTTGCCATGGTTAAATTTTCGCAATCCTGCCAAATTTTCAATCATAGCGAAATTTCCTGAATCGCCTCCGTCAACGCTGCCACGTCATCCTCCACTCCGCACTCTTTCTTCATCACTCGCCAATTCCACACCGACCTTTGATATTTTGGATGGCTTGAAATTAACGCGTTCCTTATCATCTTATAATATATTATCATCAACTTAAACACAAGGTCGGTGCACGCAAACTCCAAGCAAAACTCATCAAAACAAGCTCGAAATGGTATTAGTGGAAACTAAATGGACCCGCACACATCAATCGTTTAATTGATATAATAGTGCCAAAAAGCATCAAAACCCTATCCTCATCAGGTTCAAAATTGCACTTCAAAATTAATCAACCACCAGAAATTCATCCTCAACCCTTAGCTAGTCCTAAGCTCTATTCTCAACCCATGCTTTCGTAGTCGGTGCGTTTTGCATCCGATTCATACTATAGTATCTCGCAAGGCGCAGAACCGGAGCTCCAGGTCGGCGTTCTCAAAGGTCAGGGAGGCAATCTTGGCTTTACTTGCTGTCACTACTTTAATAGAGCCCTTGGCAAGGCTGGCCCTCCTCGCCAGGCTCTTCATATAGGTAGCCATCTATAGAAACAAGATAAAATTAACGGATAGTTTGAAACAACAGTGGGACGAACAAATAAAGGCGTTTGGACATACGGTGGCCGCTCCTTGAAGTGATAAGGCCAAGGCCTCCTCGACGGACATGGCATCCGCCTTCGAGGTCGAACCCGCAGCATAATGATACAACCCCGGCTAGAAACCCCTGTAAAATCCACTTTCCAATGGCAAAATGGTAATTTCGGTCAAAATCCAAAATTTTTCTAGATCTCGATGACAAACGGACTCCCTCCGCTTGAATCATATCGCGGAACGCAGCTACCACGCCAAATCTCCCGTCACCA
This sequence comes from Tetrastigma voinierianum, assembly GCA_016808115.1. Lineage (NCBI taxonomy): Eukaryota > Viridiplantae > Streptophyta > Magnoliopsida > Vitales > Vitaceae > Tetrastigma > Tetrastigma voinierianum. The sequence goes on from JAEQBH010005094.1 coordinate 74,524, forward strand.
GAGACAATGGAATTTCATCGCTCGAGGCAACCCGTGCTCCAAAATATAAACGGTCATGAAAGACATGTGATGACAAAAGTCACCTACTACACGTGACTCATGCGTATTACAATGTTGTACGATTAGAGAGAGTGTGATGAGATGAATGGCTTAGATTAAGCCAAGTGTCAAAATCCAAAGACAAAAAGACATGACATAGAATTTTGAAGTTAAATGAGAATAAGACAAAGACACGCTTTTCTTCTTCAATTCAAGAAGCAACATGCAAGAGAGGCAAAAATCGGTAGTGAGGTGGGATTTGAGGTTTTAGAGAGAGAGAGAGCTACTTCTCTCTAGATTTCCCGCCGTTTGGACCGTCAGTTCTCGACGGAGAAAGAAGCAAAGTCGATCTACATGGCGAGGGCTACGTGTGGACACCGATTTGGTGGAGTTCTGAAAACTCCAAGAGGTAGGGATCTTTTCCTAGTTGGTTTATTCTTCTACTGGCGCCATTACTGGACGAGGATTTGCTGAGGCCTAAAAGGCCGTGTTATCGGGTCTCAAAAGCTTTGAACTTGTTTTAAGAAATCCCCTGTACTGTGCGGCCGTGAATAGTGCCAACCCGAGGGTTTCCTATCATAGGATTTTTTGCGGTTGCCGAGCATCTAAAATGAATTACTTGTGATTTGCTAATTAGCCCATGCGGAGCTAATTTTTGAAGTTATTGATGTGAATTTAATAACATGAATCATGGTGAATTAATTATGTTAATATATACATGTTTTATATATTAGTAACAGCTTGTCGATCGCGATAACGCATTCCATACGCATTCTGGCACCCTAGAATATTAGGAGTGAGTGCATGATAAGAAAGAAAATAAAAAGGAAAATATTAGAAAAAGTGAATTTAATGAAGATTTCTGTAGAATTTGTGTTGGAGATTGTCCAACACCACGGCCATGCTTAATAATTGTTTCTGAGGGTTATCCAACAGATTCATTTCTAGGGTCAGCCCAAATAAATTTTACGGTAAACTGACAGTAAAGTTTTGTGAACAAAAGCTTTATTTCAAAACTGTATTTTTACCGTGATTTTGGCTTAGACATGTGTGAGGAGTCTATGAGGACTCAAGACACGGATCGCGCTGCATATCCAAGCAGGATCAAGGTATTTGGCTTCGAGTGCATCGCTCTGCCATGACATGTGCACTTTAAAGGGAAAAGTAACCCACGTAGGAAATTATCACTACTGGCTTTGCTCACCCTGTCGAGTGATCACTATTTCGTGCATGTGAGTGTACGTGGAGGACGACGCCTCACTAGAGGCCACGCTGTGTTGGAAAGCCTGATCAGGGCTTTGAAATTTTCATTTTGTATAAATATGTACAAAAATTTTAAATCTTAATATATGTTTGAATTTAAGAGTGATTTATTAACTCGAACCATGTAATATAGTTGGTCGATATAATAGTGAGTATTGATGGCTGGGCCCACGGGGCCATTTTTACTCATTTTAATCAGATATGGACCCGGCCATGGTCTTTGTAAAACAATAGGACAGTCGTCATGTGATCGGGATTTAAAGTTGTATTTTTACAGAGCTCCCCGTACAGCTGAGACTCCATTCGATTTTGAGAGTGGTGCCTAAGCCACTTGACATCCACGTATCCCGCGGCTGATCTGTTGTCAACGGACCCTCGGAAATGAAGGCCACACTGCAATGGGCGAGATCCAGACCACGAGCACGAGTCCTCATCCTTCCTGTGTCCAAGATGCTCTCCTCCTCGCCTCGATGCCCCGGTGAGTTGTCGGCCTATCAAGGCCGAGGGGCCCAAATGCACATAGGCAAGATATCCGTAGAAGGTCGACGGTCCTCCTAGAGGACTCTCGCTACCGCAACACCTGGGAGAACGGCATGGATCAATACCTTCGACACCTCGGGCCAATGTGACGCAGGCAAACGACCTCTCACCCGTAATTGTCCCTGACCCTGCTCTCGGTCGACGACGGCGCAGGAGGACGCCCCCAACTTCGGATTCCCACCGGTGCCGCATGGCCGCTTCCTCGAGCCACGCTTAACTCGCTACTTAGCGCTTCTTTCTTCTCTTCGGCAAAAATTCAACTCGGGCTTTAAGCTCTTCCAGCGGCTCATGAGCGTAAGATCGAGGTGCACCAAAGCTGAGGGTCGAGAAGATTTCAGACCGAAGGCCTCAAGATCGATGGCGGTTCACTAGAAGGCCCAGGAATATATTATCTAATCGCCGTAGTACACCCGCCGAAGACACATGGTCAATCACGCTTCACCTCCTTATCCTCGCTAAACCGGAAAGCTAGGTTTCGCTGTGAGTTTTGTTAGGTAAACAAGAAAAGGTAAACATCGAATAAACCTGAAAACTTTGTTAGGTTTCTGTTTTTGGAGTTTTGTACGGAACTAAAGCATTTGAAAAAAAAAATGAACAAATTAGTTTGCAGGCCAAACTATTAACCAAATTGATAGGCAATGCCGTTGTCTCAGACAGAGGCAAATTGATTCGTGAAGAAGTCGGCAACTGAAACAACGACATTTGAAATGCCGCTTAACGAAAACCGGCGTGCAATTGCTCAAGCTATATGTCACCACCAAGAACAATGCACGGTTAAGTAAATTGCCGACTCGCAAATGTACCTGAAATTATTAGGCTTATATCTTAGGGTTTCTTTTTCTTTTTCTTCTCCTCTTCTCCTTCCGTTCTTCTCCTCTCCCGTCCTCCTCCCACCGTCTCCCTCCCGTCGTCTCCTCCTCCTCTCGCTTTATTCCTCGCATTATCTTTCATTTATTTATTCATACTGTATATTTTTATCCCACCTGGACAGGCTCCAAATTGTTAGTTAAGCTAAAACTATTCCTCAGCTCTCTCCTACGCCTTCCAAGCAGTATTGAGATCATTTTGATATTGACAGAAATCATTTGCCCTCGATATCTTTCCATTTTGCCAGACGCGCGATGTTAGCCTTCACTAAAATGATCGAATAAGATAATTTAGCTGAGTATTATTTTTCGTGGGAACTTCAAATATCGAGCAATTATGAATTTTTCTTTTCCGTAGTACGAAACCACCTATTTGGTTACCGAAAGTCCTCGAGGAGGGAATGAAGTAAGCTGAGATTTTCGATGTTTGGTTGTTGATATAACGGGGACATGACTTTAACTGAGTTGACTCGTGTTTCGGGGAACCAAAATGAAGAGTCATGTATTTATGATTCCTTTTGTATTTGTTAGTTTTAGTTATTTTTATTGATTTCTCAAGAACTAAACATGCCATTAGTATTGTAGCTTGAATTTTGCTTCAGCAAAGAAACAAACTTTTCTAGTAACTTTCCTTATTAATCCTAGTGTTTCTAGTACTTAAAAAAAAATTTTTTATTCATCACGTAGTCGCTTGTTTAGTTTGTGCATGTTATTTATGTGGCTTTACTTGTTCCAATTTTTTTCTCTATTCTGGTGGTTGTACATGATAGCATTCAGTGATGCTTCACTAGGAAGGAAAAATGGAAATTGAAATACAATGATTTGACATCAGTAAAAGCAAGCTAAATTATGGATTAAAAATCATTTGTCTTCCATGGGAAACCCACTAGAAATTTGAACTTCAATCACTTTTTTTTTGTTTTAAGCTCCTGATGGAGATAACAGTATATAGTCCTAAAAAATACCCCAAAATCCTAAAGTCCAAGAACCCTAAAACCCTAAAACTCGAAAACCATAGAACCAAAATACCTAACACCCTAAAACCATAAAACCATAAAACCATCCTAAAACCCTTAAACCCTGATGCCCTAAGACCCTAAAACCTTGAAACCCTTACCAAAAGGGTTGGCTGGGGGTGCTTTTTTTTTTTTTTTATCAATACCAAAATTTATCATCAAAATTAACTCAAATTGGAGACATCAAAGGCTTCCGAATAAAATGAATGTGGAACTTTCATCTGATAATTTTACTCTCAGAGTTAAGGTATATTTTGCATATAATTATGATTTTCATCATGCCCTTCTCAAGTAGTTGCATTTCCACATTTTCTTGTGCAATTATAGCTTGAGTTTTTTTACTTTTGAAGGATGTACTAATTGAAAGCAGTGACTTGGATAAGATTCGATCGAGCTATGTAGCTACTGATGATATATCGACGAGATGAGTTGCCTCCAATTTCTGTTGCTTGTGAAGGTATTCTTATTTTTTTCTTGACAATGTTTCAATAAATTAACTGGAGCATTTTCAATAGTAATACATATATCCTACAAAGAATTGATTTCGTATTTTTCCTAATAATGTAATATCATGTTTGAGTTTTTTTTTTTTTCTTGGTTATCCAATCGCTTAACCCCCGACCTTTAGAACATGCCAGCCCAAACGGCACCAAGATTCTGATAGCTTAGTTGCTCCCAACTTTGTGTGATTGAGGAGCTTCACTGGGAGGTATCTTTTGCACATTGTAGCGTTTGCTGCTCTCTTTCTTTAGTTTAAATTCATACAGTGTACTGAATGGTTCTACATCTACATTGATAGTTATAAAGATAATTTATTTATAATTGATTCCTTTTATTCGTTGTCAAGAAAGGAAACAAGGAAAGAGTCTCATTGTTTTAACATTTACTTTTGTGGATGTCTTATTATTGCAATTAATGAAAATTTTGATTTATATCCAGCATGTTTTCACCTTTAATTAAGTTTTTGAAGAATATTTACATAAAACAAAGTATTAATACGATAAAAAGTAAAATTAAATATTAGAATGGGAATATAAGGATTTGTTTTAAATGGATTTTAAAAGAGTATAAGATTGTGTAGAATAAAAAAAAACAAATTTCCATCCAAAAAATATTTTTTTGAAGGTGTGCCAAAATGTAATCCTTTTTAAACGATCTTCTTAGCTTTGTACTGTTTTGTTTTTTTTATATTACTTTAAACAATATAAATATATATAGAAAAAATTCATTTTCTTAAATATAAAATTATATGTACAAGTATATGTTATCTTCATAGGAATAAATTGAAAAGACTTTCATATAGAAGTTCAAACGAAACTCTTGATATTTGAAAATAAGCAAAAATCGTCATTCCAACGAAACCTGAGAAAGAAATATAGTGTAAAATTGGTTACTAATACTCAGTTTTAAACTCGAAAGTATTAAGGGAAGAAAATAGAAAGAAACGCATAAGGAAATAAAATAGGAGGCAAATAGAAAGGGAAATTATAAGTAAATAAAATTTATAGGAAAATAAAAAATAGATTCAAACTTAATCAATTAATTCTATATGTTTACTTTGACTTTTTTCATTTCTTTCTCTATATTATTTACTAAGAAAATTTAAAAAATATATAAAATTTAGAAGAATTTTGATTATTTATGAAATTTTATTTTTTTAACATCTTTCTCTTTTGTGAGACGAAACCTAAACGAAAATGAGGGCTTAGTAACAAAAAATAAATAAATAAATAAACTGGGGCCAATGTGAATTTCGAACAAGCTATCTAAGGAAAAGCTAATAGAAATGGTCTCCATTTTGTCATTAGAATGAACTTGGTTTGTAGAAGAAACAATTAACCTCATTCCCCACATGGTTGCTTGCTAATTGCCCAACCACACTTGAGACTTGAGAGATCACAAAGCTAATGTAATACATAGAAACAAGTTCATGTTTTTGACACACCCAACTTTGACTCTCTTTTTCCATTGCAAAGGGAACCTTCTTCTCTGAAATAGTTTTCTCAAAAGCCTAAAAGATAAAAACAGTTAAAGTAACAATGCACATCACTTATCCAGCCACAAACTTTATGATTTAACTAACCATTTGTGTCATCACTTATACAGGTAACATTACAAACTAAATGCTTGCCATGTTTGATTGTTTAGTGAAAACCAATAGCTGTTTAAAATACATTAAGGCACATCGTCAAATGCATCCATAGACCAATTAATAATTAAATGAGGGATTATACCTTAATTCTAACCAAATTTTCCAGTATTGCCAACTCATGTTCCTTTAGAGCTACTACATTTCTATTGTATTGGTTGAATCACAAAGATATTACAATTACTATTCACACACATTCTCTTAAAAGGTAGTTTATAAGAAAGGGAATATAACTACAAAATATTTAACAATATGAAGAAAAAGCTATCGTCACAGATCTCATGCAGTAATCTTCTAAAAAATATCAGATATACCTAATCATGCATATACTAACACTTTTAAATATATTAAAACATTTTATACAAATATTTAATATATAAAAAAAATAACATGTATCAATGAGTCCCACAAGATGGCGCCTTTATATTTCTCTTAGGACGGCGCCTAGAATAAACAGCCTGTTAGGCAATAAGGTCCCGTGGAGTTTGAGACGGAGCTGAAGGAGCTGATGGAGCTGATGGAGCCAAGGGAGCTGATGGAGCCGAGGGAGCTAATGGATGAAGTAGTCGATGTACACGTCGAGTACGAGGTCGCCACGAAGTCTTCCCACTGCAAAAGGTCAAGGATGGTGTCACCCATGGAGGCAATACTGGATGGTGTGCGGTGTGATGACAATATGATATCTATCGCTATGGATCGGGCTATGGCGACAATCGAATATGGTACAGACGTACAGCAAGTACACAAAGGCATGGAAGGTGATGTGTGGGCAAAGCGGGGGTATAAACATCTCTGTGAGGGGTAAGTATGAGATGCATCGGCAGGCAAGCCTGGCCATGTACTTAGACGTGGCCAATTATCCGGGACTATGACTCCAGCCCACCATCTCGACCACGACCTCGACGATCAACTCTCCATCTCCCTCTCCCTCTACCTCGAATAGGCTGCATACGTGCTGGAGTGGATGACACCGGAGGTCTAATCGATGGTCCATGTGATGTCGAAGCCTCCTGAGCATAGCCGGTGATGCGATGGTCTTCTCCGATCTGGTGTAACATTGATCGGGCAATATGATGTATGTCGCACAACACACCGGTGGTAGCATAACGAGAGCGACTGGCTATGTCAGCCATGGCGGAGATCTGAGTGAACCAAAGAAAGAATTATAAATACATAATCTATTTATTAAAATTTGGAAAAAATTTTAGAAACACATGACTCTAACTTACCAAAACATGAGTAGTACCGGCTGTAGTATGGAACCTCATATCATCCCTATGCAACGGTGGTGTCATAAAACGTCATGTAATACGACGATACCACTGCATGTATGGATCATGGAAGTCCATCAAACCCACCATAGGGGGTGAAGTGATGATCCTACCAGCTCGCGTATCCCATAATGCTATGTATGGAGCATGATACGTCGCCTAATCTGCTGGTAAGCCGCCCACGTGCATCCACTCTATGTAGCCGCTTGCTCGTAGTGAGCAAGCCTGAGAGATCTCCATGCGTACCCCAAACTCAAGCAAGACTCTCCCGACGATGCCACCAACAACAGTCTCGAAACATATGAGCGGTGACATTGTGCGCCAGATATCTGATCAACTAAGAAAATATCGGGAAGTTGGTCAACCAACTCTCCGATGTATGGCTGCCATAAGACCTACACATTTACCATTGACGTCAAAAATTTTATGTCAACATGAATGAAATTACTATAGAACCATATACCTTTACATATAATTACTCCGATCGTGAGTTTCGCGTTGCCTAGCTACTGACATAGAGGGAGTACACCCTGACGGGTTATGCACCCATGTCAAAGGTAATTCCCCACCTACACCCAACTACCTCGACTTACCTCCGTCTCTACTGAAGCTCGACGCCATGCTCAATCGTAATCCATTCATCTGCATTCCTCACACGCTACCATCGGCGACATTGACATCGGGCCATCATGTAAGGCATGAGGAATGGGCGGTGCTGATATGCCGCTGATCGCCAAAATCTGCCGCTCCACGGAAGTCTCTCCCAAGACCATAGCTGAATATAAAATAAACAGAAATTAAGCAACCTAATGATGTGTTCTATATATGAATGTGTATGTAATTACAAAAATAATTACATACCTGTATCAGTGTAATACAACCGTTAATACCGCGTCTATGGTCCAAGCTGGCTCAGCATAACTCCCGATATGTATGTGCTAGTATTGCACCACCCTAACTATAAGTCGATGTCTATATCAAATCTCGTAGTAGTGGGAGAAAGCACAGATGAACATGGACCCCCTTCTTGTCCGCAAACAAGAAGGATCCCATTAGCGCTAAGATGATCCCACGCACTGGGCTTAAATCGACCCACAAGACGTGTCAGTGGATAATTGCTGACATAACCACCAGATGGAGATAGCAGATCCTCTGAGAGCATCAAACGCTGTGACACCGAGTAAATTTCACCGCATAACTTGCTACATCGAAGACATGTCCGTGATCTACCGTCCGCCGACACGAAGGCAAAGGATGATAGCAACATCCTGTAACGTGATCGTCATCTCTTCGACTGGGACATGAAATGTGTGTGTCTCAGGCCGCCATCTCTCGACGAGACAAGTGATAAGTGGCCAATCTATCATGATGTGGCCTAAGCGTATATACAGAGAATCCTCGCACTCGATCACGTGATGGATCTAGCGTGATCCATCCTCCGACATACCGAGGAAGGCTCTCATCTGATCGCTTATGCTTTATGACTTCCCGAACTACAAGTAACGAAAAAACCATGTTTATAATTGAATATATACAAATTAGAGGGTAAAATTGGAATGTTAATTCATAAATAATAAAATATATACCTGCTCTGTGTCAACTAAGTGGGACATGTGTCTGTCTTGCAATACCAAGACAGATGGATCCAATGGATCAACATCATGAAGCCCTCTGAACGCTATATATATATAACCTGGATGTTTGAAAGGCACTATAAATATTAGTAAAACACATTGGAGAGACTGTATCACAATAATTAAAACAAGTAATAATTACAACCACAATAAATTAAAATAGACACATACATGATTGATGTCTCATTTACTTAAAGATGTCACATTTACACATACATGATTTAATTACACATATAGTACAATTCCATAATCCAAGAAATACACTTTCGATAACAAAGTGTAACAAAGCAACTACATTTAATACATCCAATCTCCACTAAACTGACTCATTCCACAGTGACCGCCAGGGCCTTAGGCCTCAAGATCTTAAGGCCTTAAGGTTACAGGCTCCTAGGTCTTATGATCTCAGTGGCCTTGGGCTGGCCTTGGTGGTCTTGTGGCCTTTTGCAGTCTTGTGGTCTCAGGTCTCAGTAGCCTTGGTAGCCTGTGGTCTTTAGTGGCCTTGGTCTTAAAGCACTCCAGGCTCCGCGTCTTAGGCCTCAGCGTGCCCGGTCCTGCCTTGGGGCCTTGGCATCTTAGGCCTTGCTGGCCCAGTGGCCTGCCTTGGCCTTGCAACAGTATCTAAAGGCTTCAAGGTTTCGAGGTTTCAAGGTTTTAGGTTTTAGGTTTTATGGGTTTCAGTTTTAGTGGTTTTAGTTTTAGGGTTTCGTGTTTTAGGTTTTGTGGTTTTAGGTTATAGGGCTTTATTGTTTCAAGGTTTCCAAGGTTTTAGGGTTTCTGCCTGGGGTTTTTGTGAGTTTTAGGTTTGGTGTTTACATTATGCTATGATTTTAGGTTTCTGCTTAGGGTTTTAAGGTTTGTGGTTTTAGGTTTTAGGTTTTAGGTTTTAGCATTTCATGGTTTCTGTTTGTGGTTTTAAGGCTTTACTGCTTCAAGGTTTCAAGGTTTTATGTTTTGTGTTTTGTGGGTTTAGGTTATAGGTTTAGTGCTTGTTTCGTTTTAGGTTTTAGGTTTTAGGGGTTTCAAGGTTTTGTGGTTTTAGGTTTCAGGTTTTGTTTCAAGATTTGTTTGTTTATGCTTAGTGAGTTTTGTGAGTTTTTGGGTTTTAAGGTTTTAAGGTCATATGATTTTAGGGTTTCAAGTGTTTGGTTTTAGGTTTTAGGGATTTAGGTTTCAAGGCTCTGTTTGTAATAGACTCCTTGCTTCTCAATCAATCAAACCAACTTCCTTTTATTTCAAAGACTGAAGTTTTCAGTTTTAAGGCTAGACCGTTTAATAAACTTATGTGCTTAAAATGTCTAGTTTCATTCACGAAATGAAATTATGATTTATGTTACTTCTTGGTTGAATTCACGACATAGATTTCAAACCCAATCTATAGGTGGAAAGTCAAAGACTACACCTATCATTATCGAGTTGTACAAAGATGTCTTCTTTGTTTCAGTATTGGGAATTTCAAGTGGAGAGGCAACTTGAGAGCCAAAAAAGGAAGAGAAGAAGGTTTGGGCTTTCTCAGTCTTCTGCTATCATTATTTCCAAAAAGTTTTCATCCATTAAAGAAGCATTGATATATCATGTATCATTACTTATTGAAACCGCATGTAAGTCGTGGTTTATGCTCTCAACCCTTTGCCAACGAAATACAAATTTTCAGTATAAGATAGACTTAGAGTGAGAGAGGATATATATCCACATCTAGGATTGTCTAAATTATTGTAGTTATTGTTTGACGATTCAAATTATAATGATAGTGAAGGATCCTTAACCCTGACAACCCTATGAACTCCGTAGGGGACCTCCTTACCTCAAGGGATATAGAAACATTTCCTTAAAACCATCAATTAAAACTGAGCGAACCCTTTACAATCCTTAACATATCTTTATAACATAATGCGTGAAGTGAAGTGGGCAAATTTTCTTTTCTTTTTTCAAACACTTAGATTTTTCAAAATCGCCGTAGTTTCTCTGCTTTTCTGACTTTCCTAAATTTACAAACCTGATGAAAGCATTTAAAAACACTCCCAACTTCAAATTTCACTTCATACAGACTCCCCGTCCAATAACCCAATCAAACACAATATACATACATATACATTTGTTTACTTCCTAAATCATCAAAACATTCAAACCTTTCTTCAATTCCATGCACATTTTTATCAAAAAGTTCGCTTGAGCCGTGCTTGCTTCGACCTCCCCGTACTCGTCCACCGAGGTCAAAGCCCACGTAGTTCTTCAAATATATACATATATACATGACAAAATCTTCAACATATACAATATGCAAATGTTTATACACGTACCACAGACGTCGCTCGATGGTCTCGACTCAATCGCTGCCAGAGGATACTCTACCGGCGCACCTGTCTCGGGTCCTGAAAATGTTTTTGGAAACATATGGAAAAGAATGAGCTAAAGGAGCCCAGTGAGTGTACATTTTCATTAAGATAACATTTTCAGTATATATCAAAGTAATACATACTTATACAATTAAAAATCCATTTATGCCTTAAACTTTCTTTCTTTCTTTATTTCTTTCTTTCTTTTGACGGAACCTGTGGAATAAACACACTGCGCTTCCTGCACCGATTTCAAGTGAGAGACAAGCCTCATTCCACCATAACCACTAAGCTGTGGAGAAACTCACGCTTTGCATAGGGTTCCGGGCCATAGCACTTTATCACGTGTAAGGATATTACTCTAAACACCTATTTCCTCCCTCGCTAGTAACCTATAACTTTACCCTAAATCCTTACACGCTTAAAGTACCTCGGCCGATATCAGTCATAACAGTCATATAGGGTTAGGGTAACCATCAGTAAAACCTTTCTTCAAAATACATTTCTAAATCCATTTAAACACTTTACTTTATTATTTATACATTTATGCATTCTTTACACATTTTTAAACTTCCATAATGCCTTCTACACATGCATACATATATACTTAATATAAATATATATATTGATGCAAGATAAAAACATTTCATATGCCTTAATATTTGTATAATCCTTTCCATTAAACTTCTTTTTCAGTTTAACATTAAAACTTATCTACTTTAAAACTCAATTGTCAAAATATCATTTTACACTACAAGCCACCGTCAATCCCGCTGCCTCTGTCGACCCCGCTTTCCCGTCCGATAGTCCTTTTTACCTTTTTCAAGAAAACCACAACTACACATTAATCATAACTTCCATTTTAATCCAAAATACACAATCATTTAAAGCCAAATGAATAAATTACCCTTGAGCACTAAAAACCCCTAACAAAAAAAACCACTCATTTAGGCCAACCTTTTTCCAACAATACTCTATAGACTTTATGACCCAAAAATTATTCAAACGGTCTTCAAAATTTATGAAACTCTCCAGATCAGTCCTCTTATATATCCACGACATCTATTTAAATTTTCAATTTAAAATTCCTTCTCTAAGGCCCTCAACCACATAACACAAGTTACAGCATGTTTTTGATGCCAACTTGGTTAACTCATTGAATCACCTACTGTTATCCTTGATTTATGGGATCTTAACTCCATAAATTGGAAATGGTTTCTTCACTAATTTTAATCTATGGTTCTAATGTTTCTTCTCCAATTGAACTCACCAATTTGGATCACCAAAACTCAAGTTATTGTATTTACATCTAGATGACTCAATCTAAGGCACGTAATCATGACATAGCTCCACTTTCTTTGATAAATTTTATGGGAACTCTTTGGGGTTACAATTGGCATGCACTTTTCTTCAGATACGTTTTCCTTAGAAGTCTATTTTACTCCAGAATTTTGAATCACCTCAATTTACGGAGTGAAACTCACTTATGCAATGTAAACACTACAACCATACCAAAAACAGAGTGAAAATCAGCTTAGCCACACGAGCTCACCTTTTCAGTCCATTTGGGAGCCTTAGAGCTACAATTTGCTCTTGGTTCCTTCTATACATTTGTATCCTTTATTCTTATGGTTCTTATGAATTGGAATCAATTTATTTTGATGATTCTAACTTAATCTATAGCCAAAACAAAAACAGGGTTTGGCGTAAATTTGACAGCATTCCTTGCTTCTACAACATGATCTTAATAATGCCCTCAATTAAAAATCCTTTTCTTTTCTAACCAATTCCAAATGCATTATACTCTCAATTTCATAAATCCCAACCAATTTCAAATTTCATCAAACCCTAACCATTCACTCACTTGATTTTTTCAAACCCTAACCTAATCCATTTCTTTCTCAATTTCTATCAAAATCATCATGATTCAACCTTAAATAACCCAATTCTACCATCCATACAAGAAAATCAAAGCATTAGGTATGAAAAACATCAAAATCCAACTTTCCCATCATTAAAAACTTACTTGTTCTTGGTTTTCCTTGGCTCCTCTCTCTTGATTCCACTTGTAGATCACTTGAAGAGAGCTTCTTGGAAGAAGGAGAAAAATAATCACACCTCACCTGCTCCCCTTAGCCCCAAACGTTTTCTTCTCCTTCCTTCTCTTTTCTACTTTTTCTCTCTTCTTTTCTCCCTTTCTCCTCCTCTCCTACGGTTTGCCTTGAGAAATTTTCGAGACCAATATGAGTTTTGGCTTTTGTCTCAATAACTTCCAAAATTGCCTTGAACCAAAAAGAATCTCCATTGGTCCATTCTCATGAGTCACCAACCCTAACTTAGCCCTAAAAATTCTTTGATTGGCTCTGTGCCCAAGAATCTCATTGTCCATTCTCATGATATTTTCTCTTAATCATAACTTAGCCATTAAGAAAGGTTTTGATTGGCTCTCATAATAAAATATCTCCCTTATAGCATCTTTTATCTCAGTTTCACCTTATACTGCTTTTATACCGATTAAATGTCAAAAATATTCTATGGTCGTCTAAACTTCAAATCGACCATGAAATATTCTAATTAAACTTTCACAAGTGATTCAGGCTCTAAAATCACCGAAACGGATTTAAAATCATTAAAATCAAATCCTAACAATAGCGTATTATCCGACCACGCTCGGGATCGCGCCCGAAAACTATCCAAACGGACTCCGTTTCACTCCGCTTCAGCTCGCACTCTATGATTATTTCCGGACATTTTCTCGTATTTTCACCCACCTCCAAAATCTTTAAATAAGCAGGCTTCAATTTCATCCAAAACTCACTATTCACTTAAATCTCCAATTCTCTTCTTAAATATCGGGCCTAAAGTCATAGGAACCTAAATTTCAAAATTCCTTTGCAAACCCCTCAATCCGAATATAATAAGAAACATCACTATTCCTTAGGGCAATCTTGCCAATTTTCGGTACCCCACTTTGCCTGGCAAATGACGCCCGCAGCTCAAAATTCTAAGCTACTCCCTATTTCTAATATTGACTCCTCTAATCAGTTCAAACTACTATAATGATTCTAATCAAAGTCAGGGTTTTTACAATCATCCCTTCCTTATAAAAATTTCGTCTCGAAATTAAAAGATTCGTACTCGCATCAAAGATGTGGGAATAATGCTCTTTCATCCGCTTCCTCACGCCCCATGTAGCTTCCTGATCGTATGACTCCTCCACAATACCTTCACCAATGAATAGTCTTGTCGAAAGGGCAGAATCCTGCTCTCGACGCATTATATCTCGCACCGGTTCCTCTTCGCACGTCAAATTCTCCCGTATTTCCAATCGGTTGCTCACAATACATGTGAAGGGTCCGGTATATACTACGGAGCATAGAAACATGAAAATGATCGTGACGCGATCGAGGTCGCATGGCACCCAATCGATATGCCACCTCCCCCAATCCTCTTAACAATCCCGTATGGTCCAATATGCTGCATCCCGCCTTTCCACGCTTCCCAAATCTTAGTACGCCTTTCCATGGGAAATCTCAAAATACCATATCCCCTCTTACTCGAACACTAGGTCCCTACGGCTAGTATTCAGATAAATTTTCTTCGGGTTTACCTGGTAATTTTCGGGCCTATCCCTTATAACTTTGATCTTATCACAAGTCACTTGGACAATTTCCGGACCTACTAATTTCATTTCGCCTACCTCATCCCAACAGACTGGAGTTTGACATTTCCGTCCATAAAGAGCCTCATAAGGGGCCATACAAATACCGGTCCGATAATCGTATTGTATGCAAACTCCATCGTGTGGATATGTCCCAAATTTCCCTCTAAACTCCATAACACATGCCCTAAGCATATCCTCTAAAGTCTATATAGTCCTCTCAGATTGGCCATCCGTCTGTGGATGAAAAGCCGCATCAAGTGCGCTTTGTTAAGGGCATTTCAGAACCGACAAACCGTGAGGTAAACTCGATCTCTCGTCAAACAATGGAAACCGCATACCATAGCCGATAATTTAACGATAATCAAATAAATTTTATCCAATGAATCACTATTCCCGATAGGTAGGAAATGGGCTGATTTCGCCGGGCCCCGTTTGCCAATCACCCATATCGTATCATGGCCACTCCGCAACGTGAAGTCCTACCACAAAAACTGATAGTGATTCTCTCCCATTTCCACCGAGGACGGGAGGATCGTAATGGGCCCTCAGCAGCCTGACACCGGCCACTGGCCGACATGTGAGACATCCGGAGACCGAACTCGTAATATCCCTTCATACCTTCCACCAAAAGAGTGTTTCTTTAGGTATGATACATCTTTGTGCTTCCCGGATGCATAGCATAAGCGGAGGAATGGGCTTCCTCCATAATCTCTCTCCTCACATCACTTACATCTGGTACACACAACCTCTGTCCCATGACCATGGTACTATCCTCTCTCAATGACAATCCCCTCGTCGCCTGCATTCCTACTTCACCTCTCAACTTCACTATCCGTGATCCTGAATCAAGCCTCTAATCCCGTCATCAATACGTGGACGACATGAAATGTGGCACAAGACTCCCCGACCGCCCGTTCCGGGCCCCACACGCAAGGACCTCACCCTATGAGTCGAGGAAGATGCACTACCGCGCGATGGAAACTCATGGGTCTCCCTACTAAGAGCATCCGCTACCACGCTCGCTTCCAAGATGATATTCAATGGTACATTCCATAATCCTTGATCGCCTAATCCATCTCCTCTGCCTCATGCTCCGCTCCTTTACAGAAACGACACGCAAGCTCTATGATCCGTAAAATCCCATAGTGGCACTCCATATAAAGTAATGCCCATATCCGCAGAAGGCAAATACTTCTCACGGCCGCAGCTCAAGGTCGTGTAGGATAATTCGCTCATGCTTTTCAATCGCCTGTACATATGCAATCAATTGTCATTCCGCATTAATACACAACCCGCACCCGCCAGAGGCATCACAATACACCGCAGCTTCATCCTCGCCTCGATGGAAGTGTAAGTACTGAGCCAGGTCAATCTCCTTTTCGCCCATTGAAACTCGTCGACAAGCCTTCGACCATAAAACGGTTCCTCTTCCTTGTCAATCTAGTCAGCGTGGCTATCTTCGAAAATCCTCAACGAACTTACTATGAATACCCTTCCAAACCTTAAAACTTCTATCTCGTAACACCTCGTAGGGAGGCTTCCCCAACCAATATATAGATCCACCTTCACGATCCACCGAGACCCTCGGCAGAAACTATGTGTCCCAAAAAGCGCGCATTAATCACCGCCGAGCCAAAATCGACACTTAACAGTTCGCATATAACCTATGTTCCCGCAATGCTCGCTAACTATCCTCAAGTGCTCGCATGTCCTTTCACCGCCCGAATAGATTAATATATCGCCTATAACACGATAACAAACTCCGACCCAAGTGGCGCTCCAAAACTCGCTCATGAGATCCATAAAAGCGGTCAGGGCATTCGTGAAGTCCAAAATGGCATGACTAGAAACTCAAAATGCCCGCATCGTTCTCGAATGCCTAGGAACATCCTCATCGGGCGAACTCTCAACCGACATGATAGCCTCGAATTTCAAATCACTCCTTTGAGAATACCTTAGCTTGTAACTGAATAAAAGAGATCATCAATCCCTGAAGAGGATACCGATTACGTACATACCTTATTCAACTCTCGTAATCAATACATAATCGCATGCTTCCGTCCTTTTCTTCACAAATAAAATCTGCTCCCAAGGAGACGTGCTCTGGCCCGACGAACCCCTTATTGACCATTTTCCATCCGTACCTTAAGTTCTTTCTAATTCAGGGCCATCCCGTATGGCGCCTCGAATTCCGCTTCATTCCCAGGCTAACCCGGGACCAAAATCAATCTCTCCGTCTGCAATCCTAAGATCATCCGAAACACATCCGGAAATTCTCTGACTACCAGAATGTCTTCCAATCTCATATCATCATCTCTCACCTCAACTGCATAGGCTAAATACCCCGGATATGACTTTTGGAGCATCTTTCCAGCCATCATTACAGACATCATACTCAAGGACAATATCTTCCTTACCCCACAAAAAGTAATCTCTGGTTCCCCCAGTCTATAGAACTTAACTTCTTTCCTGAAGAAATCCATGGTGGCGTGATGTCGAGACAACCAGTTAACCCCTAATATCACATCGAAGTCTCGGATGTCCAACAATACCAAATTGGCCATAAACTCATGGCCCTCAATAATCACTCTACAACCCATGTATACTCTATCTGCTATAAGTGAATCTCCCGTAGAAGGAGACTACCATACTACAATCTATGGCTGTATCTCTACAAACCACTCTAGCACACCTTATTGTAAATAAACGAACAGTAGCACCCTGATCTATCAAGACATACATCACCATCAAAACTTGAATAGTACCATGACCTCCGGTGCCAAGATCCGCCTCCCGCTGGTGACTGAACACCCCAAACAGGTCTTGGTGGTCACCCATCCGTCCTCCCTGGATGGCCGACCCCACCGTCGGTCCTCCAGCCCAGTAAATAGTGGGCCCCGCCCAGCCCCTCTTACCTCCGACTCGACCTCTACCAAAGATCGAACCCCGCTCTGGTCTCGTCTCGCCACTCCCATCCAACGCTTAAACTATCTATGGCACTTTCGCTATGTCCCATGGTTCGCATTTAAAGTAATCCACCGTTCATACAACTGCACTCACCGGCGATTGGTTCTTCACACCCCAGCACACTCCTCGGCTGGGACCTCGGAGCTACTCCGCCTCACCAACCCCATAGACTGCGCTCCCCCCGACCGCCCGCGCCACCGGCCCACCGTGCTCTCTTCTCCTCTTGAATCGCTATTGAACCTCCTCGAACTCCACACACGCCGACCCACTTCGCTTTCGCCTCTGATCAAGGTAGCCTCGAGCCTCTCAAACCCCATGCTCCTTCCTTCACCCTAACTCGGCGGCCCTACCACCGGTCGCATCGTGTGGGTCGCCGACGCCATCGTGGGTCCTAATCACGGACTAAGACCTACATCAAACCTCTCTGGCTCCTCAAAACTTGTCATCCCCGGGAGCAATGTGAAAACATGTCCACAGCCTTAAAACTCCGCTCATAACTGTCACTTCGAGTATCCCCGCTCCGTACTCCTAAAGAACTCCCCTCACTTCAAAGATCTCCGTAAATCGAGACCAAATTATTCAGAATCCTTCCTTGAATCGTGCCTGTGACACCCTCTCGGGTGACTCCTCTGGAACCCGCTCCCTCCACCACTCTAATGCTCACATCCAGGCAGTGCTGCAAAAGATCCATCCGCTCATCTATACACGCATCACCCGGCAGACCCGCCATTTCCTCTAACTAAGGACGGCCTTTTCCCAATCTCCCAATCCATCATGGGCTCCATGCCCCTAGCCGTCCCTCTCTCTTACAGAAGCCAATGCTCCTGGGCCGTGGAATGCGCTGGCTAAAAGCTGAGCCATCCAAGTTTACAGAGTCCCATCCCACGACCCGTGATGCTGGCGGTTCATGAGGCATTCACATAGTATCATGTATCAGGTGGAGGAACATACTCAGACTCATCAACATGTTCCTGGGTGGTGGTACTAATGCCTCAAAGAGCTCTCCTGCATGGGCCGACCGATTTCGACATTTAGTTCAAAATTTAATATGTCATGTAATCGCATATATGATTTTAAACTCCACATACATAATTTATGCAATTTTAAAATAAAACATTAAAACAACTCATATGAAATAAAATTTTCAAATCTTATAATATCAAAACTGTGGTTCTGATACCACGTTGAAGGATCCCAACCCGAATTAACCTCATGAACCCGAGGGGACCTCCCGGCACTCCAACGTTTATAGAAACATTTCCTTAAAACCATCAATTAAAATCCTTTTCTTTTCTAACCAATTCCAATGCATTATACCTCAATTTCATAAATCCCTAACCAATTTCAACATCAAACCCTAACCTAATCAATTTCTTTCTCAACTTCTATCAAAATCATCATGATTCAACCTTAAATAACCCACTTTCTACCATCCATACAAGAAAATCAAAGACAGTATGGAAAACATCACAATCCAGCTTCTCTTTCCCACCATTAAAAACTTCATTTGTTCTTGGTTTTCCATTCCTCTCTTTGATTCCACTTGTAGATCACTTGAAGAGCTTGAAGAAGGAGAAAATAATCACACTCTCACTCAAGCCCCTTAGCCCTAAACGTTTTATCCTTCCTTCTCTTTTCTTTCCTCTCTTTTTCTTCTTTCTCCCTTCTCCTCCTCTCCTACGGTTTGCCTTAGAAATTTTGAGACCAAAATATGAGTTTTGGCTTGTCTCACAACTTCCAAAATCGCCTGAACCAGTTAATCCCATTGGTCAAATTCCCAGCCAGCCACTAACCCTAACTTAGCCCTAAAAAATTTTTGATCGTCTCTTGTGCCCAAGAATCTCATTGGTCCATTCTCACATATTTTAATCATAACTTAGCCATTAAGAAAGGTTTTGATTGGCTCATAATAAAATATCTCCCTTATATGTTTTTTATCTCGCTCACCTTATACGTTTTTTATACCGATTAAATGTCAAAATATTCTATGGTCAATAAACTTCAAATTGACCATGAAATATTCTAATTAAATCCACAGCTGGATCAGGCTCGAAATCACCAAATCGGATTTGTAATCACAAATCCGAACCGGGCAATAGCTGCTGAGTTGATATCCACTTCACGCTCGCACGTCGAAAACTATCCAAATCCGGACTGTCAACTTCTGCTTCAGTTCGCTAGGACTCTATGATTACTCTGACATTTTCAGATGCCCACTCTCCAAAAATCTGAAGCAGTCTCGAATTTCACCTAAATCACTATTCACTTAAATCTCCAATTCTTCTAAATACGCCAAAGTCATAGGAACTGAAATTTCCTTAAAAATTCCTTTGCAACCCCCTCAATCGAATATAATAAGAAACATCACTATTCCTTAGGCACCCTACATAATTTCAAAATCTACTCTACGCCCTCAATGACGCCCGTAGTTCTAAATTTGCTACCCTCGTTTATCATCGACCCTCTAATCGCTCAAAAACTACTATTATAACATTCAATCAGGTTAGGGTTTTATAGATAGAAACTAGAGTTACTGTTACATGTATATAGAAAAAGTGTCCAAAGATCCTTAATCAAGCTCAGAGATCGGACGGAGCCATGAAGGACTAGCTCTTTTATGTTTTCTTTTCTCATGGCATAGGCTCTTCTGTATCCATTGTGCTACCATCCAATGTGTGAATTTCAAAGGCAAATGAGAAGAAAATAAAGGAGAAAAAAAGAAAACTAGGGTTTCAATAGAAAACGTTTTAAAAAAAAAATAGGAAAGAAAATTACACAAAATGCTTTATATAGGCTAATAACAAAGAGCTAAAAAACTATTTTTCTCTTATTCGAAATATAAAATAACTAAGATACATAGTTGTCCTATAGTTCCTTCCATAGAATATCTTGCTCACTTATCAAAAAATAAATGAACAATGCCCTTTTAAAAGTGGATTTCAGGCTTTTATTGGTAGTTTTGTTTTAGCCAATTATGAAATGAAAGTTCATATCCTTAGTTTATACGTGCTCTAAGAAATTGTGATGACTTCTAAATATAAACATAAAGGATTAAAATATATGTTAGTTCAGATAGCTTACATTATGCACCACAACCCTGGGTGAGTGATGCAATCTTGGGTGTTCTAAAGCATGTTTGAAGAAACTATGATAAGTTGGGGATATATATCAACACAGATTCAAGATTGAGGACTTTTTACAGCTTCAGATCTCAAATTTTCATAATGAAAATAACTTTACAGGAAGAAAAGTTCCAAAATTCTTAAGGTACTTCTCTTCCTTCTTGAATGCATCTGAGGATCGATGTCTACATAGGATCGCTTTCCTCGAAACAAATAAAAGTCGCCACCAATTCGATCTTATAAACAATATCGGGAAGATGGATTTGTTCGTCTACAAGGTATTAAAGCCAACTCTGGTTACTTTACTTTCCTATCATAAGATGGATTTTCCTTCCGCACTAATCTTTAAAATTTTCATACTGCAGTGTAAGACTCCAAGCCAGGAGAGTATAGACTAAACCACTCAATTTAACACCTATACAAGAGTCTTACAATTCTCCTGCATCTATGTCAAGTTGAATAGAGTTGTTTGATAATAAATAAAATTGATTTTATGTTCTGGAATTAATAAGGGGGTTTAGTCTATGACACTGCAAGGGTTTGTGTCATTCAAGTAGTAAAATTCTGGTGTAAGTCTAGATATCATTCTGACACAAAGACTTGGATTCTCAAATCAACTACCCTCAACTACACTTCAAGATCCATACTATTTAGACTCAGTCGATAAGATTTATTTAACTATAATTATATGATAACTCCGGCTCCTAAAAGAGGACATTTACACCCTAGGATATTAAAAATAAGCTCATTAAATCATATTAACTATAATGAATTGGACTAAATCAATTCTCTGTAAAAATGGACATTAATAAGAAAATACTATGAAACAGTCAATTTCTGCATTGTATCCCATTTAAAACTCTATCCTAAATTTGGGTAGGGATTTGTCAAAGATGCCTACTAATGGAGCTTGTATTTCTCCTTTTACTACAATTAAGACCTCGTTTCTCTCGAAGACAAGTTTCTAACCATCTACTTGTATTTTGCACACTCTTCACAAGATCTGGGTATTTTTCTTTCTAAATACTTCATACTCATTTCTTGAGACTGCAGATTTCTTACTTCCCAAGTCAGGGGTATCACAAGATTTCAATGTTTCACTGATGACTCAAAATTTTAAAATCTAATGAATATTTCTTCTCGACAGATCACAAATACCAGGTCAAGAGTTTTTCCATCAGATTAAGGTGAATCTCTCTGATACTTAAATTGATAAATATTCCCTGCTCAACATCAATTATGAGTGAACTCGGGTATTTATCTAAGTGGAATCCTCGTGAGTTCAATAGTTCTTCAATAATGGTCCAACATACCCACAATTAGAATGTTCCTAACTCTCAGGAATCTCCATCTTCGTGTCACTTAGAGGGCTTCCTAGAAATCAGAGCAGGATACAATCCTTGAACGGGTATTTGAAACTACTATAGGGAACAATTACATGAAAAACCCATCAATCAAATAAATCCTCCTCGACCTTTGCACTTTTAATTTATGCAGAAAGATTGTAACTAACACACCAAACTAGTCTAAGTCGCACTTCGAAAAACCGACTACAATCTACACCGAGCATTGATAAATTACACCCACGGCAGCCAGAATAAACTCGAGAAGAAATGATTTTAAATAGTCTAGATTTCATTTAAACTCTAAAAGAATTGAACATTATCACTTCGACATTCTAACGTATTGTCGGTTCGCATCCAAAGAAATAAAAGAAAAGAAAGAAAAATCTATTCTAAAATATACAAAGGAGTTTTCTTTCTTCCCCGTTCCGGCTCCCAAAAGAAAAGTTAAACTTAATAAAAACCGCACGCCTATTTATAACTTTCAAATCGGGCCCGATCTCCGCTCCGTGGATTTCCTAAAATCAACGGCCCAAACATCGCTTTAGGTCGTGACTTCAAAAGCTTGTCACGATGTGTACCTGTCCGGCTTGTCCAAATTGGCCATGACCGCTAGAAACCGGGTTGCAACCTTTCTTTCTCTTGTTCTTGCAATTGCCGAAGCCGCGACCGAGGTTTTCTTATCGCACTGCTTTCTTCGCTGTATTTGATTAGCGTGTCGCGACATGAATTCTTTCGTCGTGACTCATGTTAGCTGTCGGTGAGTGAGAACTTTGGTTGCTAATTTCCTTTTCTGCTTCCAGAATTGGTGTCGCGACCTCAATTCCTGCCTTTATTGCATTTTTGTGTCGTGACCTCGATTCGATGTCGCGATTCTTCTCGCTGCGACATCATTGTTAACAGCCTTCAAGCAGTCATGACTCAAAACTGCTTGTCATTGCTTTGTCGCGACCGAATTCAAGTCGCAAATCCAAGTATTTTCTTTAATCATCATAAATTCTTGTCGCGACTCCTCAAAAGTATGTCATAATTCATCCCTTCTTCCTATCCAATCGTAACCTCATTTCTCAGCCTCTCACCAGCTTCCTCTCAATTTTCTATTTCCTCGGTCGCACCTCGACTGCTTTTGCGTTTATTTGAAACATCCGGCCGCGACCCGATTTCGTGTCGCGACATCAGTTCCTGTTGCCAGTTATGTTGATCTTTGTTGTGACCATGTTTTTCCTCGACCCTTTCAATAAATTCTATGTCACGACTTCGCCCACGTCGACCGGCTGTCTCTTCTGCTTTTTCTATTGTATTTTATGTCACGATCGGGCAGTGTGCCATGTCGCGACTTACGGCGTTGTCGCCCACTCGATCCTGGTCATAGCCCCTTCATGTTGCGACTTAAAATTGCTCTTGTCTTTTTCATTATCTTTTCGCGACATGGAATTTAAGTCACGACCTAATCGTTTCTTTCCTTGCTAAAATCTATGTCATGACCTTGGTGCGTGTCATACAACAATTTTTCCCATCTTAATGCAACCTCAATTTTTCTTAGTCACAACATTTTTAAATGTACAACTCATTTTTATTGTTGCGACATGAATTCCAGGTCGCGACCTAGATTGGTGTCCTCAGCTTACATCTTTGTCGCAACCTGAAATTGCCTAGCAGAGACATTGCAAGTCCATTCAGCATTACTTTCTGGTCGCGACATTATTTCTCTGTTGCTACCAACAATATCTTCTTTCGTTTAATTCTCAAACGATGTCGCGACATTATCTTCTTGAAGTCCTCCTGTCTTGGTCTCAAAGAAGGGCTTTTCTCGTCACAATGGGCCTTGTTTGGCTCGCGCCATCACTTCTGGGCCGGTGACCCGATTCTCTCACATTGTGACTTCCAAACTCGATGTGTTACCTAACCTACTTGTCGCAACCTTAAAAATCTGTTGTAATCCAGACTTATTCTTCTTCGGTGTCGCGAAGATCTGTACGGTGTCGCGACATGAAATCCTTCCTTGAAGCCCCTTTCTTCTATCTCAAAGAACTTTTCTCTTGTTGCAACAACTCTTTCATTCAAGATAATAGGACTGGTCGCGACTCATTCTGCCGCGACCTCAACCGACCAACCTCACTTCGATCTTGCTGGAATTTTCATTTCTACCAATAATTTCTGCAAAATAGAAATTTGGTACATAGTACATATTTCTGCATAAAAACAAGCAATTACATTGTAAGAACAATAAGAAAATGGACTAAAATCACGAGTTTTGACTCATCAAGTGGCTACTACACCGATGGTATTATGATTGCTGTGAAGCAACTTTCATCTAAATCAAGTCAAGGCAATCGTGAATTTTTGAATGAGATAGGCATGATTTCTTGTTTACAGCACCCAAATCTTGTGAAACTTCATGGGTGTTGTATCGAAGGGAACCAACTCTTTCTTGTATATGAGTACCTGGAAAATAATAGCCTTGCCCGTGCCTTGTTAGGTAACTATTGTCTCATTACTCTATCATCGTGTATTGAGTACAGAAAAAATGGAAATGAAACCTTTGTGCCTAAGCAGTTTTTCCTCTAATGATAATTTGAAGGCCTGGAAAACTGTCAACTGAAACTGGATTGGCCAACAAGACAGAAGATTTGTGTTGGGATAGCCAGAGGTTTAGCTTTTCTTAATGAAGAATCAAGACTCAAGATTGTTCACAGAGACATCAAAGGCAATAAATACATACTATTTGATGGGGACTCAAATCCAAATTTCCGACTTGGGCTAGCCAAGCTTCAGAAGAGGAGAAAACCCACACGCTTAACTCAAGTTGCCGGGAACTATGTTAGTCTTTAACTTTTTTTTTTTTTTAGTACAACCGATATGAAAATCTTGGTTCATAGCTATATTTTTTCATGCTTTCAACCTGGTACCATATCATGATATTGATGTGCGTAGGCACATGGCTCCAAAATATGCACTTCGGTTACCTCAACCTATAAAGCAGATGTTTGGCGCTTTGTAATTGTGGCTTGGAAATTGTTAGTTGCAAGCACAATATGAATTTTTCGCCTAAGAATGATCAGGGTTTTCGTTCTTCTGGGGATCAGTACTTCACTCATTTATATTGACAGACTCGACCTCGATACCCTTCACAAAGGTTCCCCGTGAGTCCCGCCATTGAGTGCCCATTGTACAACCCTAGAATGCACAAGGACCCCAATTCTAAAGAGAAGTAAACACATTTTCTATGTGCACTTCACAATACCCCTCAATTACATAGAAAATCCACCTAATCGACCTATCCAAATGTAGGTCATAACCAATAATATACATAATAGTGGACCCATATGAGTTTATCACTAACATATATTCTAAGAGTATTTCATAATTCAGGTTACAAAATAAAATAAATAGTCCAACAAATCAAAGACAAGATGGATGGGGTAGAGCATCGCAGCCTATCAAGCAGAAAAGAGCGGTGTTGAATCTGAAGCGAGGTAGGTCCTATGAACTACCCGAACCTAGGGAACAGATTTAAAACAATAAACGTGAGAAATAAATTCAAATAGCCATAATTTATACGGAAAATAATGCTTTTATTTTTCGAAAATTTATTCTCTCAAGACCTCACTTCCACTCTTTTGTAATGTTCCCCGTTTAGCAAACATTTCACAAAACTGATTAGTGCCCAAAAATTGCTATTTTGAACCCTATTTATTGTAGGTTTTGAGTGCTTTTTGTATACTAATCATTCTAATTAATCCAATTTACACATTGCTGTCCCATTATTTTAATGATCACATTTTGTGGCAAATTTGCGCTATTAGCTAATTATGCCAAAATTGTTGTGTCGATCCAAGCACGAAGAATTCAAGTCAAACTCAACATTGCAGACACGACTCATGAGTTAAGAGCAAAGGAAGAAAATGGAGCATTGCGAGATTTGGTTTCGCAAAGACTGCTTCCCAAATTTCTCACAGATCTCGCGAGCACCGGCTCTCAAGAGCCTCGTTTCTCCCCGCGCATTTCACGCATTGTTGTTTTTACACAATTCGGGGTTTTCTCCTTTCACCCTTGTTGCACTACTTGGTGTTCGATTGTATGGTATTTTACTGGTTTGTAAGGCTACATGTCATTTTGTATACACCGTCTGAGACTTACTTTGGGGCCGTAAAAGCTAGTGGTTCCAAGCCCCGCTTTTCCTTCTTTTCTCATTTTCTCCCTTTCTCTGATGTTACCAAACACTCCGAGGATGACAACTCAAAAGGATGGCTTGCCAGCCACTCCTCCTCAAGACGACTTCACATCGGGCACCCGCTTGAGGTAACGCACGATCCTCTGCTTTTAACGCTATGCATTTATGGTTGCTTAAGTTCCTACTTCTCACTTAGGTTAAAATCTCTTAAGCATACTTTAATGTGTATTTGGCAAGCTTTTGGGTTCAATGGATACCTCTACTAGATCCATTGATGCCGCTAGTTTGTCTCCTGTTATTTATCATGGATTGGGTGGTTTTTGAGATGTGTTTTCACCGTTAGAACATTTATGCCCATTTAAATGCTATGTTTCAAAAGGGAAAATCATAGGGTTTCAGTTTTAAAGTTAAAATGAAGATCCCGTCCTGAAATGACCATATGTCATGCCTCTCAACGCGAGAAAAACCCGAGGACATGTCAAGTTGCCCTATAAACCCTAACCCGCTGGCCTCGAGACTTCAAGGAGTCATTTCCTCATTTTTTCATTTTATTTTCAGTTTTAAACCCCAAAACTCACTGTTTTTCAACTAAACCTTAAAATCCAAATTAAATTCACCATTTTCGACTTCAATTCTCTTAAACTTCATTTCCAGACGAAGAAACCCATCCCCGTGTTCGACTCCTAGATCAGGCTATATCGGGGCAGAGCTTGACTACGGCAGTAGGAAGATTAAAGGATACAAATTTTGTTGATTCCGGATCACCCTACCGTGGCACGAATCAAAAACCCAACTTTACCAAAGCCCAAATACATGTAAATCATGCTCAACAATTTAGCCGACACAATGTCAAGAACACTATAATCTGAACTGCACACAACATAAAGTCAATCATAAAGCATGTATACCCATCATGTAATAAATTAACCAGACATGCACCATAACCATAAGTATAGTACAAAATAGTTATACCATATTCAAAAATCAACAAATAAGACCATCCATGTAATTATCATAAACCGTTTGAAGCTCGACCACTACACCAGGAAAATTAATAAACCCCGTGGTTACACCCGCCATCACGTGGCAACTAATAAACCTCCAGGTAGACCCGGCCATCACGTGGTAACTAATAAACCTCCAGGTAGAACCGGCCATCACGTGGCAACTAATAAACCTCCGAGTAAACCCGGCCATCACGTGGCACCTAATAAACCTTCGGTTAAACCTGGCCATCACGTGGCACCTAATAAACCTCCTGCAAACCCAGCCATCACGCACCTAACAAAACCTCCCGGTGAACCCGCCATCACGCAGACCAATAAAATCGCTCCCTTGCTCACAGTACTCTTCCTAACAACACCAGACGAGTCATTCCACAAAATCTCAAAATCCATTTTCTTTTAAAACAATAGTTTCCAAGGTGGTTTACAACCTCAATCCACGTACCCAAAATATTCAAATTTCATGTACCATCCACGAACTCGCATTCACTTCCAAACAAAGTTAAAATGTTGACAAAATCTACATGAAATGATAACTTGTTTTATATGAGACCGATAATCACATTTATATGCAACCAACCATTTGATCAGAACAGAAAATATGTAAAGTATTTAATCACAATAGATATATCAACATAATACCCCAAATCATTTAAAAAACATATAAAACCACTTACCGACTACGACGCCGCCTCACTCCTTCACAGATCGCCTCCGCCGCTAACGTCAGAATATAAATAAAATACCACTTAGGTTTCAATACTGAACCAACGACATCGGGATGTCTCCTAAGACCTTAGAATAACTTTTAACTATGAGGACTATCCAAATTGAACTCCGACAGTCCACTACAAGCAGGTCCCATGTTCCTAGACACAAAATTGGGGCTTTTCACCCGGGAGCTAATTTCTCGAAATTGAACCGTCCAATAATTCATAAAAACATCCAATTTCACTAATCCAACTTCAATTTCGCCAAAATTGACCAATTGGTACTCTATTTCAGTCCAAATTTCTCGGTAATTACCCGAAACGACCTAAAAATGGAAAACTAACCAAACGACGTCCAAAATTTACAAACCACATATCAATGGAAAGCCCAAGAGACCAAAGAACACATCAACATTTCATTACTTTGGTCCAACAGCTTGCCGGTGGCCGAAAAACTCGATCCAACCTTTGGCCAACTTTGTTTTTGTCGTAACTTTCAAACGGTGAGGAATTTGCAAAAAGGGACCACGGAAATGAATTCAAAGGGTCCAAAAATGGTGGAAAGGAGGTATGGGCCGGCCTGAAATGGCCTGAAATGGTCGAAAAGTGGAAATTTCCTATGACCCACTATGGTCGCTGCCGCTTCGCCGCCTCGATCCGCGCTGTCCACAAGGGTCACGTGAAATTTCACCTCCGCGTGGTCGCCCAGGCGGCGCACCTCCTAGCCTCCTGCCAGCACCTGCAAGTGGCCTGAGCGCTCCTTGGTCCAAAACTTCTACCGCAAATGGTCAAAAATGACCCTACGTGGCGTTCATGATTCGAGAGTTCTTTCCTAGGTTTCGGAGCTCAAAGACGCGCTTTGCGCTATGCCATTCTTCAAGACCCAAAGCTTATGCGTTTATATTGTACCTAGGTCAAGTTTCGCAAAAATTTACAAGACTGTTGGACACCGGCAAACACCGCCGTTTGAAATTACCGTGGTTATAACTTTTATCCAGAAGTTCTGGATTTGAACGCCTCGACCAGCCTATGAACTCAGATCGACGAGCTCACGAACAAGGCCTTAAGAACTCCAAAACTATTCATCCTTGAAAAAGTCAACTTTGGTCCACATATTAAGCTGGCCGCCAAACTTCACAAACTTAGTCAAACTTAGTCAAACGTGTTTAAACTCGTATTATTTGGTACGGGTCATTACATATATCTTGTGTGACTCAAGATCAATATTTTCATAAGTACATTTTTATTAGGCTTCTTGGGTTTTAATTTCCTTGGTATACCAAGTTGCTAGTTAATAACCTCCTTCCCCCTAAATTTTCTCAACCACCGAAGCCAAGCCCAAAACGCAAAACACAAACAATCACCAAGACAAGTCAAATTATAACAGAAATCAAAGAACACAAAATAACAACATGAAACTATAAATTCCACTGCAAACAAAAATAAAAAGCATAACCAACCGGACCACAATACAAAAAAAAACATAAAAACCTTATTGAATCAATAATAGCGAACCGACAGCGTGACAAATAGCCGATCGCACATACTTGATTCAAATGGCGTAAAACCGTGGTGATTTAGACGAGCGCACCAAGTGGAGAGGAAGCAACCACTCAGCCAGCCAACATGAGGTAAATGAAGAAGAAAAATAGAAAAGCCCTGACTGAGGAATTTGAGTGTGAATCACCGTCGCCGTCAGGGATGCAAATGACAATTTTATTTATTATCGTCGGCGGCAATTTACCAATTGTCGCTGTTGCCATCGACGACATTTAATTTCCATGGGCCATCACGTTTCTGGGTCATGGCGATTCCGTGAATCAATCGTCACCGTCTTCACCGTACGCACGCTAATCATTTTGCTAATAGTTTGCACAACAAACTAATTTTATCTTCTTTTTTTCAAATGAATCATTTCCGTACAAAACTCTTGTTTTTGAATACTATTTTATAGCGGTTCTCATATAAAATCAACATGATGTTCTCTCCGTATTTTTAAAAACTAAGTTAAAAAACAGGAACAATCAAGCCCTAAAACTTCATTTTGGATAATAGGTTAAAATCGAAACAACTGAAACTGGCGCACGTGATGTTTACTGTTTACACGCATTCCAAGGCGGCCACGTGAATTTTCCTTTTCTGAATATCGGAGTTCACTGTTCAAGTACTCGTCATAATGGGCAGTAACTTTTTTTTTTTTCGGACTAAAATATTTTTTTTAATAACGGATTAAAGTATTTAAAAATAAAACTTAATTACATAACAAAAATAAATTTTCTTCATTCTATTTTAAAGACAAGGTACACGCTCCGGTTAATACCTTCACATTATGGGTTTGAATTGTTTATTAAAAATAAAATAATTTTTAATTAAAATTTTAATTTTACTTGT
The DNA here is from genome assembly GCA_016808115.1 of Tetrastigma voinierianum. Taxonomy (NCBI): domain Eukaryota; kingdom Viridiplantae; phylum Streptophyta; class Magnoliopsida; order Vitales; family Vitaceae; genus Tetrastigma; species Tetrastigma voinierianum. Next base: position 105,013 of record JAEQBH010005094.1, read on the forward strand.
TCATTGAATTATTTTTAGAAGGAGAAACATTTAGTAAATAGAATTAAGGTATTAAAATGTTGATGGTAAGTTAGTTAAACGTAATTTATTATTTTTTATTAACCCATATTTTATTTTAAGAAAATTTATGGAAATGTCAGGAGAAAAAAAAAACATAAAGAAGAATAAAATGAAACAAAAAATTTAAAGAAAAAAAACAAAAAAAAAGTAGATCACTGTATGAGCTAGCTAGAGAAGAATAAGTGTGCTCATGTAAAAAAGTACACCATAAATTACGTGGCCTACTATTTCCTTGCTGAAAGCTAATGCATAAGGAAACTCTAAGTACTCCGGCATTATCACGATTCTAATGTCTAGTTGGTTTTGAAAATTATCTTCTTTTTTTTTTTTCAAATTATTTAAAAAAAACTTGTACTAACTCGAATGGTAAAAAGGATCGGATATATGAGAATTTTCAAGTTCGCATAAGCACCTCAGGATATGGGTTTCAGACCCACCCACACGGCCCTACGCCGGCCGAAAGCCTCGGCTGTCCGGCCCGCCCCGTGAGCCTGGGTCCACAGCCGAGCCGGCCCCCACCCCAGCCGACAAATCCGAGCCGGCCGAGCACGCCGCCGCCGAAAAGACGCCGGCTTCAGCCGGCCCGACTCCATCCGTCTAGAACGAGGCTTCCGCCACGGTCTCCCGGTCGGCGGTGATCCGGGCCCTCACCTGAGATCCCGACCGGCGCGCCGGAGCAATGCCCAGGTCATGTGTCCCTTGATATCGATGTACTTATCCTCGCTTCCAGATCCAAATGACATGGATGACAAATGCGCAAATCCTCACGGTCAAGTATGAGAGGCTAACGATCTAAGACGGCCTGAGCCGAGCGAACTCACGCCGGTCTACGGGGACCGTACTCCGCATCCCGATATGCTCGGTAGCGGAAATGGTACCCAATTTATACGCCAAGGTGTCGACGACTGTGATGTTCCAAAGCAGGATAGCGTGAAGAAGGTGCCGACAAAGGGGACGTCGGGGAAGGACATGGATGCCTGGTACGACCCACCGGGTATTAACTCCGTCGATTCGTGTACAAGAACTGATTACAAATATGAGGGTATCGGGGGCTCTCGTGGAAACTATAGAGGCCGGTGGCTGAGCTTAGACAAGGCTCACGATCTTTGAGTAGCATTGAGGGCGTATGCATGGACCCACCGACACGATCAATTCAAACATGAACAAGGATCCACCCAACCGGGTATCGCCCTCGATATCAGAATGGACTCTAACCTACGCATTAGGCGTGGGTATGGGTAAAGGCATCAATGGTGACTGGGGTGGGTTTCAGAGGAGGAAATAAGGAGCCGGGCATTCGATCGCTGTATCAGACGGTAACGCCGGAGTGCCAATTGTCAGTTGGTATGAAAATTCGGGGCCGACCTGCTCGACATGGTGGGCAAAGATTCGATCTCCACCGACAGCAGAAGCTATGGGTCTTGAAATTAATCATGCGCAGCTGGTAGTCGAGGGTAGGCCAACTTAACCATGTGCAGCAAGATATTGCCAAATAGTTTCTCAAGTGTTACTAATGAGTTTGCTTAAGGCATCTTGTTGATATATTACTTTTATTTAGATAATTATTAACTAATATGTTTTTATTCAATGATTTCCTGTGTATCTTGTTTCTTCACCGCAATTTCTACTTGTTTTAATTCTATTCATAATTTTTCAGTCGCAGTTCAAGCTTCAAAGAGCCGAATTCCGCGTAATCCGTAAAGGGAAACAAATGTCAAGGAGGTGGTTTAATACTAGCATCAATTGCTAAATCAACTAAGGTAAAACAAATCCTACAGAAAATTAATTTTTAATTGTTGTATTTGTTAATAGATTGATTACAAAAAGTTAAAAAGTATATGGACTGAGCTAAGGATTGGATTACAATACAAACTTGTATAGGCTCTGATCAGGGCTTGAGCTCTGTAGGCGCCAGCTCGAGCTCGTTCTCATATGGAAACGAGCCTAATAAGCTCAAGCCAGCTTTTTTTTTTTTAAATCAAGTCAAACTTTGAAACTGATTTACTCTCATCAAGCTCCTCCTCTCTCTCTCTCTCGCTCTGGCTCGGATCGAGCTCGCTCATAAACCAACAAGCCTAGCTCGAAATGTTCAAAGCCCTGCCGCCTGCCTGCTACACCCCCATCAGATGACACATTCCTGCACAATAATTATTATTATTACTATTTTCAAATAAAATATTTAAAAATGGAACTTAATTAAAGAAGAAAAAAGCTAATCAAACTAAAAAAAATGACAAGATGAATAACATTTCTTTCCTTTTATTTTAAAAAGAAAACCTCCCATACGACCAAGACATTTTTTTAAATATATGATAATTGTAAGATTTTTTTAAATTCATTATACTTTTCTAAAACATCAACTCAAAAGTTATTTTTAAGAGATAATTTTAATTTTATTATTGAAGTTAAATTTCATTCCAATTAAATTTAAAAATTCCCTTGGGATGTATGCATTCTGATCCGACCATGAAATATCCCTTGGGATGTATAAATTAATTCAGATGAAGAAGATGATATTTCAACATTTTAGTAATGTTATTGAAGTTCATACATTAAGTTTGGTACAAAGAATTGAATGCACAGACTCCTCCGAATTGGATATCTTAGATTATTTTTATAAAAAGAATCTTAATTATTTTTAATGGGAAAATCTTGGATGTCTATTATTTTCAAGCAACGATACCTACTTTTTCGTCACGGATGCACTACTCTTTCTATGGTGAGTGCTCATTCAGAGGATCTCTCACTCTGCTTCTTAGGAAACATCGCATCGCCCAGCAGCTTGTTGAGGTTGTCGTCAGATGACCCACCAGGACTAGTGGCCTCTTCTGCTAACTTCTTCCATTTCATGGCCGCTCTCTCCTCATCTCTGTTCTCTCTCCGTTCATTAGCCTCTCTACAAAGCTTTCCACTTCATCCCTCTTCACATTATTATCAATCTCCAACGCTATCTCCCAATCGATGCAACTCGTAGCGACAGTTGGTCTGTTGCTCGGCGAAGAACGGCTCAGCAGATCGCGCACTCCGCCGCATATGCCTCGCTGGTGGAGTTCCAGCCGCTGTGCGTTAAGAACCCTCCGACGGCCGGGTGCTTCAGGACGTGCTCTTGCGGGCACCAGCTTGCCAACATGCCTCTATCTTCGTTTCCGTCACAAATTCCGGCGGCAGAAGGGCTGAATCGCCGACCACCAGATCAGGTCTGATGATCCATAAGAACGTTCTTTGCTGCTGGCTAGCCCCCAAGCGAACTCCTGTGAGTTGGTTTGTCATCATCACTGTGACGCTTCCGAAATTCACGTACACGACTGAGTCGGGTTCTTTGGAGTCCAGCCATTCGAGACAATCTGTTTCTTCTTTCCAGAGATTCGACCCCATGGATTTCAGTCTAGTGTCTGAAACTTGTTCGACAAAATGCTGAATAGGACCGATGGAGTAAACGGGAGGAAGAGTGGCTGAGAGAGCATCCAGAACATCTTTTTCCAACGCATCGAAGGTGTTCAAAATGACAGCAGAAGCTCTGGATGCTCTCTCCGCCTCCACCATCACGTAGTTGAGCATGATATCGTCCGGGTCTGTCGTTCTAATAAAACTCGGAAAGTCTCTCAGACGGATGGTTTTCGTTTTGCCTGGAACGAAGTCTACAACGGTATCTAAGTACCCATTGCTGAAACAGCTTTCATCTGTGAATCACACAAAAGAAGTCAATTAGATTCCGAAAAGTATGAACCTTTTCTATCAAGGCCAATGTTAAGATCAGATAATTATACAATACCTTGGAGTGGTATAAGACCTCTTCGAATGAGGCTTCTGTAATGCCGATACCCCAGAAACCCACAGGCACTCGTCGTCCAAAACAGCACTCTGGCACTGAACTTCGGCAGCACGGATATGGTTATTACAATACCATCAGAGACAATACAAGTCACAGGTGGGCCAAGAGAGTAAGAAGGATCATTGAGCTTATTGATGAGATGGCAAAAAGGAGCCAAGCAGTTTTTGGAGGTGGATGCACAGAGAGAGGGGATGTTTTGGGTGGTATGAGCATCGCTGGGTGGGAGGCCATCTGGGATGGTCTCAAATCGAAAGTCAGGAGGCCGTCAAGAGAGTTGGGGCCCCTCGGACCTCAGCAGACACTTATGGTTGTATTCGGTGTTGACAAAAGTGATGAAAAGCCTCTTGCTGTAGCTATCTTTGGCTAGTTTACATTGCCGATTACTTTTGCCTTGAGCTGGGTATGATCAACACAGCATGAGGTTTATCAGAAGCTGTGATTGAATCCATCTCTCTCTCTCTCTCTCTCTGATTCACACACAGCTCAAAAGGCAACTTTGATGAATGGAGACGAGGCACCGGGTTGGGTTTTATAGCCAAAATAATTGTATTTAGAAAATTAAAAATTAAAGGGGAAGGACAGAAGGAGTTGCCATTGTGAAAGTTTCAACGCCCGAATACGGTTCTAAATTTTCCATAATATTTGAAAATGTGAGTTGTTAAAATGTCAGCATGTTATACTATCGGTGATATATAGTCCGATAGTATTTGTACCAATATATATCGGTTAATTTATAAAACTTGGGTAAATTTAAAATTTTCCAAAAAAATAGACAAATATAGTGAACTTGTCGTTACAATACAAGTGAAAAATCTGGAATTTTTCTAGATCTCGAATGACGAAACGGACCTCATTGTTGAATTCGTCTCGCGAAATCTGGGCTATCCAGACGACTTCACACACCTGCACAGCTAATTTCACGTTTTTCAGATAATCTGTTGTTTGATGATATTGGCGATGCCCATATGTCACTTGTGCCACAAAGGCAAATACATATGTGACACATACTTGCCATGTCCACATGCCCGCTGAATTCCTGACACATTCCACAGAAATGGGAGGAGAACAATTCGTAGAGGAAGGGAGGAGCAGAAAGGAAAGGAAAAAGAAAAAGAAAAGGGAGATAAATGAAAGAAAGAGAGAGAGATAGAAGGAGAAGAAAGGGAGAGAAAGAGGGAAAAAAGGAAATCTTCTTTCCGACGGTCGGAAATTGTCACGGTTAGATACTACTTAACACTTGTGGCGCTATGATATACCACTTAAACTTGTGACGCCCTACCCGCCACTCGATGTCAGGCGAATGTGTCTTAGTTTTCTTTTCTTTTTCTTTTCCTTTACTTTTCCTGTTTACTATAAACTATAAACTTATTCATTCATATACTGTTAAACATTTAACTTAAAATATATTACAAAGAAGAATGATACAAAATATATTCAAACTCCATAAATGGGAATGTTTAACATGTACAAACTTTACATTGCTATAAAAGCAAAAACATATAAACAGACCAAAAGGTCTCACACCTAGTATCATGGTCGTCTTAATTGCTCATGCATTTAACCCGCCGGCTTCTTCACTCACAATTTTATGAACACTCATGCTAAGCTATAGCTTGGCTGGGAATACCACTCGTGGACAACCCTAATAAGTGATCATCACACTTTATCACATGCATATACAAACTAACACATCATATACTTATACACATGCTTATACATGTTTCATACATATCATTTACATATGCTTATACATATCTTATACCTAATTTATCAGAAGTATCATGTTTCATCTCTTATCATCGTTCTCTCATATACATTTTATTTCTCGTTTCATAAGTATTAAAGATAATTTTGTAATCACATAGCAGTGTTATGCTTCTCATATCATTTCATATCATGTCATTTATCATATTCTAGTCATTTTCATATTCTTGTCATTTGCATATTCTTGTCGTTTGTTTTTATGTTTCATATCTGCATATACCTTATAAGTGGATACGAGAAACTATAAGGGCCCGAAGGCGTTGTTATCATTGTACGAGACAATGACCTCTATAAGAGCCCAATGGCGTTGTTATCATTATATGAGACAATGACCTCTAAAGGCTGTTATCTTTATACGAGACAAAGACCTTTACAAGGGCCCAGTATGCTGCAGACTTTTTCTCCCTAATAGACATGCCCATCTATCCCTCTACTAGGTTCTAAGCAGACAATCTATTTTTATTTCATTTTCAATACATATATCATATCCCCGAATAACTATTGTTATCCGGTAGTCATATGCGATATTTACGATTTCCGCATGCATATTTACCCATGTATCATTTAGACATTTATATATGTTTACTTATGCATTATTTGGACATTTAAGTCAATTCAATATGTAGGGCATACATATTGAAAATATTTAACATGTCATCCTCTAACTAAGGAATAACATTACACGAGTACACATAATAAAGCCTGCTAAAGTCTTCAATTAATCGCAATTCAGGGCTATGAAATCGACCTTTAAGTAGTTGTAGACAACCCGGCCAATCCACTAAACAATTTCGAAGGGACACTGCTTATCAACTACGATCGCTTATATTCCCCAACTCTGCCAACCGTTTGTTCTAATCGGTCGACCGCTACACTACAAAAACAGAAAATCAGGATCACAAAGTGGCCGCCAAAGTGGTCACTAGAGAGAGGCATAGCTTATCACTTAGTGACCACAAAGCGTGGCTCAGAAAATCTCGTCATTAAAGGCAACAGTACTCTGTGGTCACAAAGTGTGACTCACAAGAAATAAGATCGATAACGACCACTATAATGCGGTCATGCATAACCCAATTTCACTACACGCTGGGTCACAGATGTCACACTACGTTAAATGCTGGTCATTGCATAAAACGACCACTACAATGCGTGTCACAGATAAACGCCGACTTCACAAGAACGCTGGGTCAGACGTATAACCCACCACTACAATGCTGTCACGTATAATGACGTGGTCTTTTCTTCTTAGTGACCACATTCAGGGTCACTAAATTTATAAATATTATAATTATTTAATTAATATTTCATAAAATTAATTATTACTTATATATTAATAAGTTTAAATTCTTGAAAACTTTTATATATGATAAGTTTAAATATATTTATCATTTAAATTTAAAACACGTATTAAACATTAAAAGTCAAGATTGAAGTCCAAATTAATGTTTGAAAAAACAATACAAAGTATTAAACATTAAAAAGTCAAGACTAGTCCAAATGTTAAAACACAAAGTATTAAATGTTAAAAACATGATATAATTAAGACTAAACATCCGGTGGCGACCGTCTCGATCTATGCCTCCGACTCATTCTGCGGCAACCGACCTGCCGAAACCTCTCTCTTTCCTCCCATCATCCGCTCCATCATGCGACGCATCATCTCCCTACCTCAAGCTCCCACTCAGAGTGACCGAATGTTACCGCAGCTCGTACTTCCTCTTGCAACCGAGATCAGGTCGACTCAAGCTCTAATCCGCTGATGAGCCATCTCGAGGGGTGTAAAGGATGCAGAGGCATCGCATGCAAGCCGATGATTTATTTCGACCTGGCCCCATACATGTATCCGCCATGTGATGAAGCCTCAATAGCTTCTCAAGTAGAATATACGATCCTCATCTTCTTGACAAAGGAACCCGGGTTTCCGCATTCTCCTTTCTCTTGATTCCTATACCAAATTTCTCAGGATTCTCTCCTCGAAACAAACGCTATAAGAAACTAGTAGTTTCTTAGTTGGGATGTAAGACAGGTTTTTTCGAGCACTTACCCCCACTTGTCTTGCACATTGATCAATATAATCATGTGATCCCTCCAGAGTTCTCCTCATATGGATCTCGTGAAAGAGTCGTACCTTGCTCGAGGGCACCCTCCCTCATTTCCTAAAATAAACACATTAGATATTAGATATGCATAAATTGAGACATTTTTTAAAATGTAATATATATATATATATATATATATATATATATATATGTATTCTTTACACTCCGCCTTGCGCGGCTCGCTAACGATATGGATTCGCAACCGTGTCGTGACATTCCGCATCCCGTCCACCGCCTCACCATGACGATTCGACGACGCCCCTTTATCGATTGAATGAGGCATCACTCCACCGATGTCGCCAACTCGCCACACCTCATCGACACAAATGCGTGTTTTCCTTTCCTCCAACATGAAGCATATCCGAATATCTCTACCCGCAAGTCAAGCCCTACAATTTCTAACGATCACATTCCAAACACCCTCCCACTCATATTTCAGAATATATAAAGTTAGTCAACATATATGGATCTTAAAAAATTTCGAAGTCTCCCTTAAAAATGCATTATCAAAATTACTCTTACAATGTTTTTCAATGTACATTCACCAATTCTCACAGCTCCACCAATTTATGACAACTCATATTCATTATTTGACAATTCTCAATATATACAACTTAAAAAAGCATAATACAACAATACTCAATTTGATATGATCAAGCATTTTCAATCATCAAATATTCAAATATTCATTATATATATATATATATATATATATATATATATATATATATATATATATATATATATATATATATATTAAAAAAATTACGTAGTCTCCCCTAAAATTGCATTATCCAAAAATATGTCCTACAAGATTTTTCAATGTACATTCACCAATTCTCAATAAATTCCACCAATTCATGTCAACTCACATTCATATATTATTTGGACAATTCTCAATATATACAACCTAAAAGCACAATACAAACAACATTAGTTTGATAAGATCAAGCATTTTCAATCATCACTTAACATTCACCATCTGAAAAAAAAAAAATATATATATATATATTAAAAAAAAATTTCGACAGAGTCTCCCCTAAAAATTGCATTATCCAAAAATTTCCTACAATATTTTTCAATGTTCATTCACAAATTCTCAATAAATTCCACCAATTCATGTCAACTCACATTCATATTATTTGGACAATTCTCAATATATACAACCTGAAAAGACAATACAAACAACACGCTGATACGATCAAGCATTTTCAATCATATCAATATTTAATTATTCAAAATATATATATATATATATATATATATTAAAAAATTCGACAGAAATTTCCCTAAATTGCATTATCCAAAAATTTCTACAATATTTTTTCAATGTTCATTCACAATTCTCAACAAATTCCACCACCATGTCAACTCACATTCATATTATTTGGACAATTCTCAATACATACAACCGAAAAGCACAATACAAACAACATCGCTATATGATCGCTTTTAATCATATCAACATTCAATTATTCAAACTTGATTCCCTCAAGCAATTTTTGCTTTCTTTATTAAAATTTAAATCAACAAAATACAAAAGTTTTAGAAACCTAAACATTTATTTACCTCGAAATTCATCCCAATATAGATTCTCAACCTCTGCGTGGCATCAGTTTCACCTATATCCTATGATGTAGTCTCTCTTGAAAGATACGTATACTCCGAGATGACATCTTATGAGACTCAACAAAGCTACAATTATATAAATATACAAGTATTAATTGTATACACATTATTAACTAGTGAATTAAATAGTATTAAATGTCTCACCTCCCATCATGCACTTAGTTCTCACGACTACCTATATAGCTTCTTCCCACGTAGAATCTTAATCCAGTGTGATCGGCGTATGTGGAAGGTGTGGGATTCGAGGCCTAATCCTGGAGAGGATGTTTGAGGTATCGCAATAGATGGTCTGAGAGAGCTAGACGAACCGGGGCCACAGGATAGAGAGATGTAGATGTGTTGCCGAAGAAATGCCGATATCTCTGGGCCAATCGTCTTTACGCTAAGGGTAGTAGTGGCCAGATGTAGAAGTAGCTTCGTGGAAGATGAAGAATGACCCTTCAGTGCTCGTCTCGACTCAGCACTACGGATACACTTCAAAGACGCCGACCGACCCTCATACTGAAAATCATACCAGATAATTAACAACTAAACACTTGTACTATAACAATATTCAAAGGATAACTACCTCTTTATCAACTATCTAAGCTTATTATCATCATTTAAATCCAATTTATCCTCATTAAAAAAAAAGAAAAATTTTAAACAACCAACACTTGTACTATAACATGATTCAACCGTGAATCGCTATTTATTAACTGTTATCGCTTATTCATTTCAATATTCATTTTCTTAATCAAAATTAACTTTCTCTCTGCTGTAATTCTTCTTTCTTTCTTTCTTTCTTCTCTTTCTTCTTCTTCTTCTTCCATAATATCTTCTCGGGCTCACTACCTATCGATCATTTAATGTCGCTTATTGATCTTTCATTGATTTCAACATTATGATTTCAATTAACTCCTCTTGAAATGGAGGAGTTTTCAGACATATGTTGTTTTGAAAGGTTCGGGCATCACAACAACCTCTCTTGGTTTGATTTCGATACAACCCACCAATCAACTTTTGCCAAGAACTGGCTGGGTATGAACAAAAACATACTTGAGTCGCTTGAATCATGAGACAAAGGGTCTATACTTGTCATATCGCCTTCTACGGTTATCTCACAATATTGTATTGCTCATGAACTCTTATGTTCTTGCTTCAGGGAAATGGATCAAAACCAATCATGAAGAGAACTGTCGCTTAATCGCCACTTCAAGATATCTCACTTCCACTACTTCTTAACCTAATTACACCAATCATCTCAAAGATTATGGCTATCATTTTCGCCTTTGATGCAAACCCCACTATTTATCGACATTTTACCACCATGCCCAACTCCGGTGAAATCTAACTCACTACAAAAATATCCATTATATATCTGCAATGTCTGTAATGGACCTTTATGCAGATCTTGTATGAAGTTGTTATGATACCAGTTCGATCTTCAGCTCTGAACAATAAGATATGTATTTTACATGTCAATAATATTAAGTTTAATTGATAGGTTGAGAAAAGAAGGCTTACATATGCTTTTAAAAAGAAGGCTTTCATTGATAAGTGCAAAATAGTTTCTGCATCACGCATGTTAATATGATTAAAATTGATAGGTGGAAAAGAAGGTATTTACATACAAGCTTCAACCGTGATGAAAAGTCCATCTTAAGTTTAGCATCACCAGATTTGTTATGTTCGATTCGAGATGTTGTAACATCCGAAAAATCCTATGAATTTTCGATGCACTTGTGATATGTTAGTTAAAATATAATGGAGTTGTAAAACAATATAATATATTGGAAATGTTTTACCGATAAAAATTAACCCGACATACGGTTCAACTTTCACGCTTACAAAATGTAGGAATGAGTCATCTTATATTCTTGTTTCAATCATATGTCTCGCTTTAGAACGACTCATGGTCTACCACTGTATTTGAAAATTCGATAGGTTTAAAGGATCATCCGATGGAATATAATCTCCACCACCTTCATAATTTCTTGCGCACGGTCCTAGCTTTTGTTTGCATGCATGATCCAAATAATATGAACAGAACGTTGATGCTTCCTCAATCCAGATGCATTGCATATCGAGCTTTCCACATGTGCCTTATTCCCGATATCATTCACTCTCCAAGATACTCTATAAAATGATATGTTGGCAAGACACATGTACTAATTCAAGGTTATCGACCATTATGATTTACAAGCTGTGTTTTAACCTCTCAAATTGGCTACATATCCATCTAATTGCACTGCCCCGCAATGCGTGCCTCATATGGCAAGTGAATCGGAAGATGTTCCATAGAATCAAAAAACTCGAGGAATATTCTTTCTAACTTGCATAAAATAATCTGGGATGTCTGATTCTACCGCCATGTCTTCATTCATCATCATGAAGTAAGACTTAAAAAACAAACTAAGCTCCTGATACCACACATTAAAGGTGCAGTAGTTCTCGAAATGCTATAGGCACTCAACCTCTCGCATGAAGACATGACAATCGCGACTTTTCATTCCAAACAACCTCGACCATGTCACCACACATCTACCCATGTTAACACGTAACCATCAGAAATTTCAATTTGTTAACCAATCAAACAACCTTCAAATTCTATCGTCAGTAGTGTAGCAAGCCTTAGGTATTTGCTCGTTGAAGCAATCGACTGCCCGCCTTCGACAATAGGTATTTAGTTCTTCGCTTAGACTTAAGAGTGTCTTTTGTTTACCATGTATATTCAACACCGTATTAAACACGTTATCGAACACATTCTTCTCAATGCATGACATCAAGGTTATGTCATCAGATTAGAGTCTAATATGGCAAACTTTAATATGTCATGCTTTCCAAATCCTCTCAATCACATCTGTCTATCTCTCACATCACTTTTAAATTGGTGATGATTAATTATGCTTAGCATTTCGAACCCCGATCTAATCGAGGTGCGCCAATCGTCACAATTTTGTTTTTCATAGAAATGCACTCTTATTACGTCTAAATGGATGATCAAGTTCCAAGAACTTCCTATGATTGTCAAACCATGACTGCCATCACCCTATTTAGTCTAAAGGGATTCTCAGTCCTCCATACAATAAGCGCGATGTGTCAACCGTCCCGGCCATGACCATCCGCACAACATTGAATACGCCGGAAAGTCGCTTAATAGTCTCACATCAATGCCGCCAGAACTAAAATTTTGATTCCGAAATGTCAAATGCTTCATCCCCATAATCCCATATAATAGATTCAACTCATGTATCAGCGGTTGTGGTACACATCTAACTTGTCTTTAGGATTTCGTGGTCCTGGAATAAGAATGCTTAAGAACATGGATGCATCCTTCATACATACTAACCATGGAGGTAGGTTATACACAAAGGACACAACAAAGCCAACACGAGTATTGTCGCCGATCGCCAAAAGGTTGAAACCCATCTGTACAAAGGCCGAGACGCACATTTCTAATTTCTATTGCAAAATCAGGGTGAACATCATTGAAGTGCTTCCAAGCAATAGAATCGAACGGATGTTGCATGACATTATCCTCGACCATTATTAGCAGTACTCGCATGCCACCTTTTCATTTCATTAGCAAGGGTTTTCTTGTATGAATATAATCTAAGAAGTCGATCCTTCAAAGGAAAGTAACACATTTTCTTAAAAGGTACATCGCTTTCTTTTCTCCTTTTCCATTAGTGTCATGTTTTTTAAATGATGGTCACAGAACCTACACAAAGTCTTGTTAAATCTTCCCCCCAATAAATCATGCATCCATTAAGACAACAATGTATCTTCTCAACTGGTAAACCTAAGCCCCAAACCATACTGCTTCATAAAAAAGCTTTTCAAATGATAATATTCTCTTTAGCACAATCTCTTTCATTAGTTTAGCAATTGCATCAATGCACGTTTCAGACAAGATGGGTGATCGCCTTGATATTCAAATATTCTAGCCACTACCGATAACTGGAATGATTTTCACACCCTCGCTACAATGGATTATCGGGTGAAGATCAAGCATATCATAAAATTGTCGGGCCGCTGGATTAGGATTCTCCTCATTCATAATTTTGATCGAAGAATGACCAGCAAAAGATCTATAACCATTGTATGATAATCATTCATTGATTAAGGACCGCGGCATCCATAGAAAATGATGCTCATATATCACATTATTTGCTCTCCCATGCCTATTCCACAATATATTCTGCTTTGAAACCATGTCTCAGCAGATGGTATTTCACTGTCTCCCTATCAAGAAACTGGCGATTCTGACACTTGGATCTCCTACACGGACACTTTATTTTTTCCCCGTCCATCCACTCTGTATGAGCACAAGCAAATTCCAAAAATTTCTCAACCCCAGAAACAAACTCTGGATTAAGAAAGCCATCTATCAACCTTTGGTACATCCAGCTTCTATTCATTCATGATTTGTGGCCATGTGGGAACAAGGTAATGCATTAGGGTGTAAATCGATTCGAAATGAAGCCGGGAGATGTGAGCTCAAGTCAACCGCATCACAAATCCATACAAATTACACACAACAAAATTTATTTTTACTTGAAGATTATTGAACTGATTATTGAATGCTTTCACCTAATAGATGCCCAAGATTCAAATCATTTTACAACACACCAGCCCTAAAGGTCTTATAATACAACCCAATTGGATAAAAGGAAGATTGAATACCCTAATGATGGCACGCTGTCATAATAAATAGTCCTCATAGCCATTATAGCAACACTCCTTTCTTTGATATATTCACATGGAATACAATTTCAAAAATAAAAAATAAAAATAAATAGAGCCAAGGAAAAGTGGAAAGCATGTTTACCTTTCTCTTTTGTTTCACCGAACCTGCTCTTCTTTTGAGTTTCAGATTTGTTAGGGTTGGAGAAGATCAGATGCCCGAACCAGGTTGTCCCAGTGCCACCCCCTCGAAACGATCACGATAATCTACCAAAATCGAATATAGAAAAAGAGAAAGAAGGATGAAATCGAAAGTTAATAGGAGAAAAGAAAAATCACACTACAAGGAAAAAGTTATGAACTCAATTGGATTTGGATATGTCTAGAAAACTAGATTCCAGAGACCGAAATTCAAACTCGCATTGAAGCTTCAAGTAATGATATGAAGCTTGTATTGAATTATTTCATGTCCATAGCCAAAGACATCATGGAACTTTTAACTTTAGAAGGTCAAATACAACAGGATATCATTCTAAATTTCATAAAATTTTCAATGGTAAAACTATATATTAAGTTAAAATCCTAAAATGGACATAACTACATTACTTTACTTGAAACTGTTTACCACAAAATCTTTCCAACAATTGGACCAAAGCTCCAAACTGAATGGAATATCACCACTTTGTTGACTACCCCAGTTTACACCAAAGTCAAACCTCAAAACCATGGCCATTATTTATAGAACATAAAGATGCAGAAAACTTCAACAAACAAAATAACAAATAGATGGTCAATAATATTAAAAAATCACCTGAAGTATATCCTTGATGTCCTCTTTGGTAATTATTTGCTGCTTGAGTAGTAATTCAATTCTAGCTTGCATCCGGGAATTCCTGAATTAGCAAAGTCAAACTGAGGGCTCAACCAGAGACCATGATCAAATATTTAAATAATTCTGGGTAGACAAACAGACAAAAACATGCCAACACAGAAATGAGCAATGAATTATTCCAGATATATATACATATATATTTAATTTGTAATAGAAATAGAAACAGGGATTGGGATAGCAGTTCAAACTATGTCATTTTTTCATAGCTGAGACAAGTTCTTCCCTACACCGGATTCAAAAGTGAACCCCACAATGGAGCATATGCAACTAAGGAATGTTAAATTATGAATTAAATAACTGGTTATATTTATTTGGTGAATGATAATTCAAAAAGAAATGCCTAATATCAATCAAACTACAGTCTACTATTCAAATCATGGTTCAATGAGGCAAACAATATTTCTGCATTCAATACCAGGGCATATGAAGGAAAAGAAACAAGCCTTAGGTGAAACCCACATGCTTTGCCCAACTTAAAATAGAAGAGAGGGCTTCCAGACCTTCTAGAACTCCAAAAGTAATCTAGAGGGGTTTCATTTACCAAAACAAAGAAACAAGCCACTGATTTTCCATGACCGTTGGAGATGGAAAAATTTTTTGTGCTTCGTAAATCTGTCCGAAACCCAAAAACAACCAAAAATGAAAAAACTTGCCCAAAAATATTTCCTCCTCGACGTGCACTTGATCAAGAAATTTCTAAACCGATTCGACCGATTCAATAAGCAAATGCATTATACGAAGCAAAGTTATGATAATAACCCTTTTGCTTACCCGCCCAATGGAAGAACTTGGAGCAAATTACAGGGTCCCAATTTTGGATATTGAAAAGGGTATTAGGGTTTTCGAGTGGTGGGGGTTTAGGATTTAGGTTTTTCGTCAGAAGAAATGGAAGAACAACAAAAAAGGAAAATAGAAAAAGAAAACAATAAGATCGCTTGAAGGTTGAGTGGAAGCAGAGCATAAGGAAGGCCGAAAGGCTGGAAAGCAGAGAAGGCATGTCAAGATCGTTGCTTCGGCGCCCGTGATCCATTCATCGGTCGCCTCGCTTACGCAAAATCAAACCCTTCTTTCCACAACTGCTTCACCATTCGCCGGCTCCTTCTCAATCCCCCTTCTACCGACGCCATTGAGATGACCGACACCATAGCCCGGTGTCCTCTCTCTCCCTCTCCTTTCTTTGCAGCTCCACTGGCGAGAGGTAGGTTTGAATTCACCAGCCGCACTAATTTCGCTTATGGAAATTTTCTAAGGAAGTGAAAATTCTTCTTGTTGACTCATATTGGTAATCGTATTTGTGTTAAGATCCTTTTGTTTTGGCTTTTGTTTTTAGTTTTTATTTTTTATTAAAACATTCTAATTATTATTATTATTTATATTAAAGTATAAAATAAAAATAAAATAAATATTTTTAAAATATAATCAGGGTTTAATAAATATTTTATAGTGTTTGGAGTGATATAAATGAATTAAATTAATTAATATTTGTAACTCCAAAAAAAAGTACACCTATTGGAAATTATTGATTCAAATATTTATATTTATTTTTATTAATTTAATTAAATATTAATGGCCATTTATTTTTAATTAAATCTTTTATATTTATTTTACATTTTAATTAAATATTTATTTATCTTCTTAAATCAATTTTATAGTGTATATATGGAGTGATATAAATGAATTAAGGGTACATGATGTAATTATTAAAAAAGAGAAAGGGTAAAATTGGAATAGATTTAGGATATATGGAACTTTAGATGCTCATCGCCGGAGACGTTTTAATAAAACTTCTTTACCAAATTCAAAGAACTTTTGGAGCCAAAAAATGGCTTAGGATGCTTTTTTTTTTGCTAACTGCTGGAGATGCTCTAAGACACCGCTGCGCCGTGCTTCCGTAGCACATGACTGAGAAGTTGTAGTGAGGATATGAACATGTTTCATCATGGTCTTTGCCAGGAACTGCCTAGAGGGGCCTGATTCCCATTATACCAATCTTGAGAGTTCTTAGCAATGGAGAGGACAGAGAAACTTCCATGGTTAGTTGAAGAGCTCGAATCCCATAATATTCTCAATATTCAGAGATCAAGACCACGACTGAAAATTTCAAGATGTGGATCTGTCATGAAGAGGGAACGGTGAAAGAAGAACAAAAGAAGAGATAAGGAGAATGGAGTGGGTGGCGACTAAGAACGAGAGAAAAGAATGGCACCTAGGATTTTTTTGGTACGGAGATAAAATCAAAAAATGAATGGTCTAGATTTATTCTATCATAGTCACCTTATACAAATATATTTATAGAATATATTTGAATATCTTTATAATATTAATTTATCATAATAAATCTATATAATAAAATCCTAATCTTTTAAGATCTAAATTAACTTGAGAAGTAAAAAATTGAAACCAAATATTTTATTGTCAATTTATAATTAAATTTCAAATATTTTAATATTTCAAGTTTACAAATTATTTAATTATTCTTTTGAATAAAATACATGTGAATTTATATTTCAACAATAATAGAAAATAGTTTATGAAAAAATATAATTATTAATTATTGGGTAACTTTACTATTTTTAAAATTTATCTAAGTAGTTAAAATTATTAAAATTATATTAATACTTTATTTTATCAACTTAATTTATTGTCAATAAAGACCGGTTCTGGTTAAGTGGCCTGATCGCATAGAAAGGGACTAGTTCGAGACTCTATGAGAACAAAATACTATAACATTGTAATGAAAATCGAAATATGAAAAAAAAACTTTTTTTATTTTATATAACTTTTTGTAGTAGTGACTACCTTGAATTTAACATGTGTCAAGATACCTTGAATTTGACTACAATGATATATATTGACATAAGTCTTTAAATCATATGTTAACAAATGCCCTTTTGCAAGAGTGCAAAGTGGTTTGGTATAATGAGAGTTTAAACTTTACTAAAATTTAAACTTTTAAAACTATAAAATTAAATAATGAATTAATAAAATGACTTGCAAGCCTTTAAAATTCCTAGAGTTAGATGACGAAAAACGAATCGCTGCTGAGTCCGTCTGCGGAAAACGAGCAACTCGTAAAGTTTCGAATTCCTGAAAAGATTTGAGAATTCTTTTATGAATTTTAAAGCTTGGTATCCTTTGAAGTTTAAACTTTTTAAAAATATAAAATTGAATAATAAATAACTAAAATGAGTCGTATAGTTTCCAGAAAATTCCCAGAATTCGGATGACGAAACGAACTCGCCAAGGAGTCCTGGTCTCGTGAAAACGAGTGACTCGTAAAAGTTTCACTAAATTCCTGCATTGAGAATTCTTTATGAATTTTTGTTTGGTATCCTCGAATTTAAATTTTTTAAAATATAAATTTACTAAATAAATTACTAAAATGAATCAGTGTGAAGTCTGTAGAAAATTCCTTAGAATTCGATAACTAAACGAATCGCGTCGTTGAGTCCGTCTCGTGAAAACGAAAGTGACTTTAAAAGTTTCGCTAAATTCTCAGCATTGAGAATTCTTTATGAATTCTTGAAGTTTGGTATCCTAAATTTAAATTTTAAAATATAAAATTTAATAATAATTACTAAATGAATCAAAATGTAGTTTTTAAAATTCCCTAATTCTGATTGACAAAACGAATCGCGCTGCTGAGTCCGTCTTCTGAAAAATGAGTAACTCGTGAAGTTTTAATAATTCTAGCCATTGAGAATTTCATGAATTTTTGAAGTTTGGTATCCTCGAATTTAAACTTTAAAATATAAAATTTAATAATAAATTACTAAAATGACTCGTGAGCCTAAAAATTTAGAATTCGCAGGATCTAAACGAATCCGCTCTGAGTCCGTCTCGTGAAAACGAACCTAAAAAGTTTCGGCTGAATTCCTCAGTATTAAGAATTCTTTATGAATTTCAAGTTTATATCTGAATTTAAACTTTTTAAAAATATAAAATTAAATAATAAACATTAAAATTACCAGGAAGCCTAGAAAATTCTGTAACTGATGACTAAACGAGTCAAGCAGGAGCGTGAGGTGACGCCGAGAGAGGAGTCGAGAATGAATATGTCAGACGCTGACCACAGTTATGTGGTCGCGATCGCGACCACACGCTATGTGGTCACGATCGCGGACCACAAAGGCGTGGTCACGATCGCTGACTACGCTATGTGGTCATCACCAGCTGACCACAGGATATGTGGTCACTAATTAGGGTCAATGTCGCACAGATAAGGTTTGAGCTGCGGTGGACTGCACAGCTGGTCGGGTCGGTCACTAAATTGTGACCACTTTTGTGGTCACACCTGTGGTTACTATTTTGCTATTTTTTGTAGTGTTGGCCCAACCTGCTAACTGCTTTCCATTCTCGCACAAGACACGGTAGTTACGCATCCATTCAAGACCATCCGAAACCAACCCACAACCGTTTCCTTCGCACAATAGCTGCAGCCACGGCGATCCAACCAACAAACTTACCACTCATCCTGGCCGACGGGCTCTTCTGGTTGCTCAAGGCTGAATGCCATCGCGATCCAACAAAATGACCTTCCGATCGACCCACCAATCGACCAGTTCATCCCAGAACCCAGAAAAACACATTTTTGGTGTTCGCGAAACACACTAAACAGCCCTTAGGGCTTCAATCAAAGCCAAAAATGGCTCCCAAATGGAAAATCCTCCAAGGTATGAAGAATCCCTTACATAAACAAGGGTTCCAACTAGTAATCCATACCAAAGGAAATATTCCAAACAATTTCTAAACAAGGGACTCCATACTACTAATCTTAGGTTCTAAACCAGTTATAGACTAACCAATATCAATTCCATACTTGATTTTCTTCTTCTCCTCTTCTTCCTTTCTTCCTTCTTCTTCTTCTTTTCTTCTCTTCTCTCTTTCTCCTTCTCCACCATATGCCCTAGCTTCTAACACCAAAAATTAGATTTTTGGTCTTCTATTCATAAGGCCATGTTTGTCCTTATACCACTTTTAACATAACTTCTCATTTTTTCTATTTGGTCCTTCATTTCCATTTATTCTCAAATCAACTTATTTAATATTTCTATATTGGCATATTAACTTCTTGTGTTATAACCTTTAGGTCCTCATTTTATAAATTACCAATTTAACCTTGGTTTTTGTATTAATTTCGGCTTTATCCTTTTTCACTTTTAGCACTTAAATTTCGGAAAATGCAATTTTTACTTATATTATAAATTCAAACATGTAATAAAAACTATCAAAGGTATAAATCAAGCTACGTAACTCATCTGACCAAGAAGTAAAGTCCCCAGATATTCGACGAGGGCTACACTCCAAGAGGTAGGGATTCTTCCTACTTTGGTTTATTTTCCACCATAAGGGATGTGGGGTTGTGTCTTTGCCTTAAGGGGCTGTCATTAATTTGAAATAAATAAATACGGGAATGTCGCTTTATTTTGATCTCCGCCCACCTGCCGAATTTTTAGGACTGATTTTCAGGTGGGAAACCGAGGGACTTCGGACTCGGTCCTTCATGTAAATTGTAGCTGTATCAGTGAACTTGATGTAGGCTTTTGAATCACCAAAATCGGACCTCTACAGCCCAAGTTATGGTTCATTTCCCAGGACTTCCACAGTTGGGCTGTTTATTTGTTGTGTCCTGATTTTTGGACTAATGTCGGTCATATTTCGTACTAATTTGGTGGAATTTTTAGTGGTCTATTAACAACTGGTTGGTGGCCTGAATTAGGACTGGTTCACGGTTGTTTTGGGACTAATTGTGCCCTGTTTTGATAGTCTGTTATGGCCTACTTGTGAAGTCTGAAATTGTTGATTGTTTTAAAGTGTTATTACTTGATTTTGTGATAACATGCTTGATTGTTCTTGCTGATATATATGTTTTAATATGTTGGCAATTTGATGAAATGTTTGGAAATTATCCATGATACATGATAAATTGTATGCTGGAATTGTCCATTTGACATTCATTCCATATGAGACATGGAACTGATATAAAATTGCATAATGCATTGCATATGCACTGAGACATAGCATTTCTTAGGTGTAAGTGCATGATTGTAATCAAACACCATACTTGGTGATTTGATAAGTGGGTTGGTACTGTTGACTGAAGTTCAACAGAGTCATACTATTGCAGAAACATGAAATATGTGTCGGGTAATAGCAAGCAGGGATAGATACCTCCTCGGGTGAAAGACTTGGTATTTTTGGTTACACTTATGTGTCTGTAAGATCCCGATCGCCGCCCTGTACCAGACCTAACCCGATTGACGGATCCGAACAAGATCTGCGAGAACGCGATCCTCACTTTCATTTCCAATCCAAATACAAAAACAATTCAATACAAATGTGAATACATTTTCAATACCAAACGCATTTCAAATACTCAATGGGTATATGTAAAAATATATATTAAAAATTTTTCCGAAAACTAAACATTTTGCGAATGGGTCTGGCCATTTCGGATAACTCCCACATTGCACTATCATTTACAGATTTATCAAAAGTTTTCTAATATAAAAACATTTACAAAATAGAATCGAGTTTAACTTTCACAAGATACTATACAAAAGAGTCACCCACTTATGGTGATGTGTGTCGCTGAGTTTTACTTCTCCTCGAATGGCTTCTGACGTTGGCTCTGTTGTGCTGGCTCTCTCACTTTACTCATTCACTTCTGCATCAAAAGGATAAAACACGCTAAACATTTCATGCTTTGGGTGGTTCTATTAGCATTTTATTCTCTTCATTTCATCTTTAAATCTAACATGCACATTTTATAAAACAATGCTTTTGCAATTGTCAATGACAAATGCAGTATAATACGATTTATATATTTATTCAATAACCAATTTACACCATTGGTCATCCTTGCCATGCATTTTCATAGCAGAAAAGAAAAAATCATTCAAAGCACAAATCGTGGTACTTTCTAATCCTCATTATCATTTCCTGTTCTTGTTGAATTTAAACCTTATGCTTTCTGTTTTTTGACAGTAGATAATGAATCACGCACACTCCACTGGTCAAGAAATAAAGATATATATATATATATATATATATATATATATATATATATATATATATATATATATATATATATATATATATATGTACTCCTATTGCGTACACTAATAATACCGTCTCTACCAAGGCGTGATCTAAGATGCCATAATAGTACATTTGTTCGACTTTTATCGTATTCCAATTTATCCCTAACTCGAATTCTAACGCACATTCTTTAAGGGCATTAAAATCATTCAATACAATTTACAATAGTATATATATACATTTGTATTTGTATGCAAATAGAACATTTTCACATTCATGCAATTTTCTTATGCAAATTCGTTTCACAAGCAATTGTCTCAAATCACTTAAAACAAATCATTTCAAACACAAATCAATATGAAATTTCTTGTCAATCATTCCCAAAATTCAAATCATTTCATAATTATTCAATTATTTTAGAAATAGAGAGAGAGTTTGAGTAGAACAAAACCAAAATCAAGCCGCTTATCTCAATCTTCTAATCTCGACTTCAATGTGAGCTTTCCTCCTCGTCAACCCCATTCAAATACAATGACAATCACATATTAGCCGATTATTCTAGGAGTTCTATTTCAAAGAGGGAATTGAATCATCTCATTGGGATGACCCAAACTCAAGCACAAGATTTCAATACTAAACTAGTCGATATGCCCAGCACCGGATCACCCACTGTTTTTTTCGATTTCTGGGGTCTTAACTTCATAAATTGGTAATGGTTTTTTCACTCATTTGAAGCTATGGTTCTAAGGTTTTCCACTGAATCATCAAATTTGATCACTCCAAACTCAAGTTACTAAGATTTTAATGCCAAACTAGTTTATATGCCCAGCTCACTGGATCACCCACTGTTTTTTTTTATTTCTGGGGTCTTAACTCTATAAATTTTAATGGTTCCTTCACTCATTTGAAGCTATGGTTCTAAGGTTTCTTATCCAATTGGAATCATCCAATTTGGATCACCTAAACTCAAGTTACGCATTTTAATGCCAAACTAATGACAGCCCGTACCTCATCGATCACCATCGTTCTCAATTTTTGGGTCTTTAACTCCATAAATTGGTATTTTCACTCATTTGAATCTATGGTAATAAGGTTTCTTCTCCAATTGGAATTATCCAATTTGGATCACCAAAACTCAAGTTATCGTATTTACATCTGTATCACTCTATTTTCGTTGCATCGTAATCCGTGATATGTATCCACTTTGACAGATTTCTGGGCACTTTGGGGTTACAATTTTATACATTTCCTTCAAGAAAATTATTCCCCTAGAAGTTTAGTTTGCCCAGAATTTTGAATCACTCAATTTGGTTGAGTGAAACTCATTTTATGGCCAAAACACCACAACTACACCCAAAACAGGGCATACCCATGAGCTACCCAAACTCACCTTTAAGCCTATATTCGGGAGCCTTAGTGCCACAATTTTCTCATGTCCCTTTTATATATTTGTATCCCTATATCTTATGGTTATTTAACAATTGGAATCACTTCATTTGGATGCTTACACCCTAACCTATAAGTAGCCAAACATAAATTGGTGGTTTTGACAAATTCGACAAAGATTTTTGAAAAACCCAACATTTTCCTTTTACAAACATTCTTCAAAGCCAATCCAAACCAATACCAATCAACAATACTCTTCAAAACTCAACCCAAACAACCTCCCTAACTCAACTACAACCAATACTAACACTTTGTGGCTAAGGTTAGGTTTTTCTAAATCCAAACACAAGAAAAGAGGTTAGTTTAGTTTTTCTTACCTTTAAGCTCTCTTCTTCTCTTTCTTTCTTCCTCCTTGATCACTTCATCTCTTGTTTACATGGAGAAGAAATCATCAACAATGGCTTCTCCTTCTTCTCTCACAATCTAGGCTCTCCTCTTTCTCTCCAAACCCAAATGCACAAATGAGAGTTATGCCTTTTACAAAGACCTCAAATTCCTTGAAGCCCCAAGTCAAATCTCCTTCATAAGGTCTTGTTCAGCCTACACACACCAATTCCCATTTCTATTTATTCTCATTTTAAAGTCATTTCATATTCCATTTTCATTCATTTCATTTCATTTCATTTACATTTTGGCAATTACATTCTTTCATTTATGACCCTTAGGTCCCCTATTTGACATTTTACCAAATTTATTCTGCCCCCAAAATTTTCAAGCCATATTTTTTTCGGTTTTAGGATTTAAATTCTTGAAAATTTCATTTACTTTATTTTATACCCTAAACATGTTCTGAAACTATTAGGGTATTTTAGGCGTTTAAACTTCTCTCCTTAAGAAAATTTCGTCCTAAATTGACCTACTGAATAATCAGGAGTTACGATGCCACATAATCTCTTTCTTCGCTTCACGTGGCTTCTTCCGCTGCGGGTTTCCACAGCACTTTGACTAGTGGGATTCGCTTGTTCCTCAATTCTTTCACTTCTCGAGCCAAGATCTCTACTGTCTCCTCTTCATACATCAAATTCGGTCTAAGCTCAATCGTCTCTGAAGAGACTACATGTGATGGGTCTGACATGTACCTCTTCAACATTGACACATGAAAAACATTATGGATCTTTTCCAACTCTGGAGGTAAGGCTAACTGTGAAAGCATCGACTCCTAATTTTTCAATCACTTCATATGGTCCAATGAACCTAGGGCTCAACTTGCCCTTTCTCTCGAATCTCATTACCTTATTCCAAGGCGATACTTTCAAAAACACCTTCTCACCAATCTCATAACAAACATCCTTTCTTTTCATGTAGGCATAAGACTTTTGTCTATCTGTGGCCACTTTCAATCTTTCTCTAATCATTTTCACTTCCAATTATCTTCTTCTCGCTTAACTCGGTCCAACACAATGGTGTTCTGTGTTTCCTTCCGTAGAGAGCCTCGTAAGGCGCCATTCCAATACTCGACAGCTATTGTTATAAGTACAAATTCAACTAGAGAATGTGTTCATCCTAACTACCCTCATATTGATCACACAACTTCATCATATCTTCCAACACTTGACTACCTCTTTTCATCAGTCTGATCTCATCCGCTGGTGGAATGTCATATAAAATTCAGTCGTGAAAGTGCCCAAAGCCTCGTTAATTTTCTCAAAATCTCGAGGTGAACCTCAGATCTCTATCTCAAATGATGGATATTGAATCCCATGTAATCGAATCCATTTCACTTATGTACAAATTCTCCGCCAACTTGTCATGAATATTAGCTCCTGGCTCACTAGTAGAAGTGAGCGTCGACTTTAGCTTCACCTGGCTACCATGACTAAACTGAAATGCGCTTTCTTCCCTGGCCAATAGTAACCCAACCACAACATCCATGGTGATTCTGGGCCCCATTTCCACTTAGGTATTCTATCAGCCGCATAATCCCGAAGGAACTTGGTGCTCGCTCTTCACTTTTCACATAATCGTTATACACTTGGTCACAAATTTCCGATACATCTCTTTTCATCTAATTACACCACAAGATTTAAACCTTTTAAATCTTGATACATCTCTCAGTTACCAGATATAGCAAAAGATCCATCATAGCCTCTCGAATGACTTTCTTCAATTCACTATCATGAGTTATACAAACCCGCGATCTTTATAATACAAGGATCCATCTTCTAACTAAAACTCCTGGCTCCTTTTCCTCTCCAACTGATTCACTATGGCAGAAATTTTCATCACTTTTCAGGCTCTAGCAAATTGATTCAACAACCGGGTCTAAATTTATTAAATCGCACTATTTCACCGCTTCGTCCCACAATGACAAGTGAGCATTCAATGCTCGTAGCATTTGCAATCGACTTCTACTCAACGCATCCGCCACTACATCGCCTCCTCCGGCGATAATCAACTAATCATAATCTTTAATCAATTCCATCCATCTACGCTTTGTCTCAATGCTAAGCCTCGCCAGGAGGGCAAACACAAGCACTCTTTGTGATCGGTGTAGATGAAACACTTTTCCCCGTACAGATAATGTCTCCAATGCAAATACAATAGCAGCCAATTCCATATAATGCGTAGGGTACTCTTTCATGCGCTTCAACTCCGCTCACATAAGCTACCACTTTACCTCTCGTATAAGACTGATTTTGAGATCCACTGAGATTCAGACGCATCGTTAAAAATAATTTATTCCTTACTGTATACGCTGAGTAAGAACCTAGTGTCAGTTAAGAACAAGTTCAACTTTTCAAACTAGCTTGATACTCCTTTTCACTCCATTCAAATTTCATTTTTTTGAGCAACTCGCCATAGGGTCAGACAGTCATCGAAAACCCCTAACCTTCGTAGTAACCCGCAATCCTAGGAAACTACGCACTCCGTGACATTTCTGGCTCTATCCAATAATCACTCTACCTTCTTTGGATCCACTTGAATTTCTTCTTCTGATACAATGTGTCCAAGGAAAGACATTTCTCTAAACCAAAATTCACATTTTCTCAATTTTGCATATAACCTTTCCTTTCTCAAGGTTTCTAACACTACCTGAAGGTGCGTATCAAGATTTTCCCGATCCTTTGAATAAACAAGGATGTCGTCTATAAAAACCATGACAAACTGGACCCACATACTACCTAAACACATCTATTAAGTCCATGGAAAAGCTCGGCTTCGACATTTGTCAACTCCAAACGGCATTACAAGGAACTCGTACGTCAATACCGCGTTTGAACACGCCTTATGCAATATCCGTATCCTTAATCTTCAATTGATGATACCCAGATTGTAAAGTCAATCTTGAAAAGACATCATATCTTCAATTGATCGAACAAGTCATCAATCCCGGGTAAATGTATATTCGTTTCACCGTTATCTTGGATTCTAATTGTCGCAACTGTAAGAGGCAACTAAGTGTACCATCTTTCTTCACAAAGAGTACCGGCGCCCCATGGTGATACACTCTGACAAATAAATCCTTTCTAACAATTTTTTGCAACCGAAGGTTCAATTCTTTAATCCTAGCGAGTCATTCTATACAGGTATGATGCTCCAGAGTGGCACTCGAACAACGCCGATCAAACTCAATCTCTTTCCGTGGAGGCAATTCGCAACTCCTTCTAAATACGTCCGATAATCACAAACTTTAGATGTCTAATGTGCTAGACTCCTACTCTTTTTGTATCTATCAAGATATGCTAAGTAGGCTACAATCTCTTCAACCATCAAGCTCTACAGAGCATGATATCACATTAAAGAGAGGGTTTGACCTCTGATCGATAAGTCACTCGCCACTCTGTCCTAAGGTCACTCTATTCATTCTACAATCAACTACCACTCGGTGCTCCGGACAACCAATCCATCCTCAATATCACATCAAACTCTAAAATGACAACTCCGATCAAATCTCCAGGAAATCCACACTCACGTATTTTGACAAATCTCTATAAACTCTATTCACAATGACACACCATGCCTGGGCGGATTTGTCACCAAAATATCATACTCGGCTTCACTCTTCTAAGACTACCCAAACCCAAAATGGAAGTGCAGCAGAACGGGTCAACCCGATCAATCAATGGATATACATTATCTCAAAGATAGAAATTTACCAACCATCACATCTGACAGATCCGTCCTCCATCCTTCATCCATATGTCTAGCCGAGCATCGCATTCCGCTCTGGCTTCTATAGTCCGGTGTCGCTTGGTCTCGACCATGACGAACACTCCTAAATGCCCACGCTTCGCATCGCCGAAACTGCACTCATCCGAGTGGCAGAACCCAGCCTGTGTGACAATCTTAATCTTCAGGCTCATCGGATCCCATGGCTAAACAAGCACCTGTTAGTCTCCAACACTCTCCTTTATGTCTCATCCCACAACGTGTGCAAAAAGGAGAAACTAGTCCCTTAGAAGAACCTCCTAATGCACTAGCAACCCATCTGCTCAAGAGATAATAGTCTTACTACCTAAGAGCCCGAGCCGATCCTCTAGTTTGCAGCTGATTAAAACCCCGTGGTCCTCTCTAAATTTCTTACTTGGTGGTCAGATAAGAATCCTGACAAATGTGGTTTCTTCTTTTTTTTACCCTCGTCTTATTTATTATCTTTCATACTCTTTCCTTCTTCACTCTTTCTACATTCGTTTATTAACGTCACAATCTTAAAAGTCAATATGGTAATCTCGTGACATGGGCCCGAATATAATCATTAAGGCCATCACAAACTTACAAAGACTTCTCTTACTAGTGAACTAGCATTTCGGGAGCATACTGGTTTCAACCTGATGAATTCTCCGACATTCCGTGGTCGATCCACCCGTGTCGCGAGGGTGTCATCATTTTTTATTTTTATAAACTTATAGCCTTAAGCTTGTTTCATCATATAATGTTAAACACTTAACTTGTGTACTATATTCCTGTAGTATGATTACAAATATATACAAGCTCCATACATGGAAGTGTTCAACATTTACAATATTTACATTGCTTCATTTGTTTACAAACAACAAAAAGGATATTACATATACAAAATAGACCAAAAAGTCTTCAAGTGAGCACCTAATGATGTGTTGACCTGGGAGACTGATGCGGATTGTCCTATCCTCTCGCCTACTTCCTACTCCACACCTGATGAAACCCTATTGCTTCTGACATTAGTTGGGAATAACTTGTGGGATCTACCACCAATAAGAGTCATCTCACTTACACATTTACATATACATATAACATATCATATACTTATGTCATATTCTCATACTCTCATATATACACATGCTTATATATGTTCCATACATATAATTTATACATGCTTATGCAATCTTATACTTCTTATCATATCATGTTTCATTTCGTGTCGCTTACATTTTTTCTTCTTGTCTTGGCTAACATGTACTTGTCACTGCTTACACACATAGAAATGCTATGCTTCCTATATCATGTCATGTAATTTTATCATTTTCAATCATTTCAGATATACTTTCATTTGTTTCCATGTTTCCATGCTCGTGATAAACCATAGAAGTGGATAAAGGAAACTATAAGGGCCCGACAGCCAGATCACTCGTATTTAAACAGTTGGTCTATAAGTGGCCCTGGCGCCGTTATCATTGTACGCATACCGACCATCTATATGGGCCCGAAGGCAATCAGAATGACCCAAACAAGGCCAACTGATCAAGACTGCGAAACTGCTTTTCCTAATAGCATGCCCATCTATCCCTTTACTGTGCTCTATGCATATCCAACATATATTTTTGCTGCTCGTGATATATCTCATATTCCCGAATAATTATTGTCATTCAGTAATCATATGTGATATATATACAATCATTTATTCGTATCTTTACATTTTTCATGTCTCATTATATGCATGAATAAGTATGGTTACCAGTAGGGCCTACTATTTTTCATGATTTATGGACCTAAGATGAGTTTCACTTCTCAAGCTATATGGATGGATTTTGACTCAATGTTCTTTCCATAGATTCCAAAGAACACTCGAAACTAGCTCCACAAGAAGTTATGGTCATCCGGTCGGGAGGTTCACACATGATCAAATAATCCTAGTCGACACCCTAGAAACCTAGCTTTCAGCAGGGTTATGTTCACCTACTGTACTTCCCAGGAATATGGCTGGAATCTTGACTCAATGAGCTTTCCATAGAGTTCAAGAACACCCAAAACAGAGTTCAGACGAAGAAGTTATGACCGTCTGAAGTTGGAGGCCAACAATCAGAAAAATGACAATTGTATCCCACCAGGCTATCGCACACCATGGGTGTCGCTCCACTTTGAACAATGAATTCGAGCCTCGAAGGGTTCTAATTTGGATATACCTATTTCAAGGAGATATGTTCTCCTATAAGTCTAGCTTATCTAGAAATTTGAATCACTCAATTCTGATGAAATGGGATGACTAAGTTACGACCAAAACAAAAACATGGTTCCGGGAGAATTCCTTTGATAGCATCTCCCAAAAACCACAATATTTCCTTAATACAAAGACATTCCTCAATCGAGATTACACTCAACCAACCCAATCCAAAACACAACCACTATACCAAGTAGAGTTCTTTTAGACCCAAATTATCATCAAAAAATTGTCTATTGATTTTTTCCGCTACAAATTCATAGAATCTATACAAGTATCCAAAATAATCCATAAAAACCCATAGAAATCCATATTCTTTTAAGCCGATTCTTCCTTCTTCTTCCTCTTTCTTTCTTCTTGCTCTCTTCCTCTTTTTTTCTCTTCACGTTTGGTCTCTAAACTAGAGACCAAATGATCTTATCTCATTTTTGATATTTTTTCATTTTTTCTTTATTTATAATTAGGTCCTCCAACTCCTTTCTATTCTAAATCTAACTTATTCAAATTCTATTTTGGCCATACTATCTTTTCATCTTAAGACACTTAGGTCCCTAAGTGGTAATTTCTACTACTTTACCCTTGCTTATTATATTAATCGAGTTTCTCTGCTTTCACGCTTTGTATTTAAATTACTTAGAAATTTCAATTTTACTCACAAATACCCTAAACATGTTATAAATGACTAGGTATATTTTGTGTGGTGTTACAATTCTCCTTTAAAAGAATTTCGCTATCGAAATTCATACTCGATTCAAGAGTTATGATACTGCCTATAGCGCTTTTGTCTCCCAAGCAGCTTCTTCCATCATGGTGTCGCTAGAGCACTTCACCAATCCAAGACTCTCGCTTGTTCAACACCTCACCTCTGCCGTAATAGCCTCGCTCCCATCATATGACAAATCCTCCGTACGTGTATCTCTCAGACTGCAGTATGTGCGACTCCATCGCAGCGATATCCGAAGCATCGACACATGAAACACATCGTAATTCGGGGCCAACTAGAGAGGCCGATCACAGTTTCACAGGGCCAATTCGCTCCAAAACCTCGATACGGCCCTATGAACCCTGGACTAATTCTTCCTTTTACCAAACAGTAGAATTTTCCTCCACGGCGATACTTCAAGAAGACTCGTCTCCCACTTCATATGCAATGTCTCTCCTCTTCAACCTAAGATAAGATTTTGTCGACATTAGCCGCCTTTAACCTTTCCCGAATAACCTCGTGACTTTCTCTTTCGTGATCTTCACAATGTCTGTAAATTTCAATCACTTTACGCTCATTTAACTCCGTCTAATGACATGCTGGAGTTCCCACATTTCGCCGTACAAAGCCTCGTATGGTGCCATACCAATACTTGATCAAAACTATCGTTATAGGCTAATTCCATCAATGGAATATACCTATCCCAACTTCCCGAAATCAGTGACACAACTCTCAAAGCACATTCAAGTAATTAATCAACCTCTCCTAATCAAGCCATGATGGAATGTTAGATCGAACTTCCGGGCCTAGTGCCCAAAGTCGATCAGAATTCATTCCACCTTGATGTAAAACGCAGATTCTATCTCGATTACTACGCGATAATGGTACACCATGCACCGTACAATCTCCTCCACATTATAACTCAATGGTCGATCCATATGGAGTCAAATAACAACTTTTCTTTAGTTCTTTATCATCTGAAGACACATAATTTGTTCTGTAAATACAAACTTCCAAATTTTCACTAAACCCTATTCGCTACCATCTCTAACCATCTGTAACTTTTTCTGTAGCTCTTCATCATTTTTCTACACATCTATAATCATTTGCTTTAAAACGGGTTGCGCTTCTAGTTGAGCTAACATAGCTCCATCACCTGCTAGTCTCCAATCACTATACTGCAGAGTGACATCAAGTACCACTCGTCTATTGGCTTAAAGCACTCCAGCTAATACATTAGCCTTCCGTGGTGGTAGTAAGGGCATGTAGTCATAACTTTGAATAACTCTAACTTCAATTCCCTCGCTGTTCAAATTTAACTCTTCTCGATTAGTGCAATGAGACCTATGATCAAATTTATTAATTCTTCGTGATGGCAAGGTCACATATTTTCAAAGCAAACACTACCACGTACCAACCTAGGTCATGAGTGGATAATTCGCTCACGGGCTTCAACCTGCCTAAACGCATAAGCCACCACTTTCCCATCTTGCATCAATACGCATCCCAAACCAATGCCTGAAGAATCACTATACAAGGTATACTCTTTTCCCGAAGTAGGCTGCGTCGATACTGGTGCTTCAACCAGCATTCCTCTTAATTGTTCAAAACTATTCTAACATTTGTCTGTCCACTCAAACTTTATTCCTTTCTTGAGTAACTTGGTGAGCGGAGAAGCTATGACATAAAAGGCTCTCACAAATCTTCTATAATAACCTCGTTAGGCCCAAGAAACTTCCTCACCTCGCCATTTCATGGTTTCAAATCACAACTACTTAATCTTTTAGGGTTAACTCTTATACCCTCCGATGACACAATATGGCCTAAGAAGGAAACTTCCTTATATTCCTCAATTGAGGATTACACTCAACCAACCCAATCCAAAACACAACCAATATACCAAGTGGTGGTTCTTGTGACCCACCATCAAACACGCTTATGGTTTGATTTTTCCATACAAATTCATAAATCTATACAAGTATCCAAAATAATCCATAAAAACCCATAGAAACTTACACCTTTGCTCTTCTCTCTTCTCCCTTCTTCTTCTTCTTCTCTTCTTTGCTCTCTTCCTCTTTTTTTCTCTTCACGTTTTTGGTCTCTCAAAATGAGAGACCAAATTATCTTATCTCATTTTTTATATTTTTTCATTTTTTCTTTATTTACAATTAGGTCCTCCAACTCCTTTCTATTCTCAATCCAACTTATCTCAAATTCCCTATTTCTGCCATACTATTCTTTCATCTTAGGACACTTAGGGTCCCTAAGTGGTACTCTACTCACTTTACCCTTGCATTATATTGTCTCTAGGTTTCTCTCTGTTTTCACGTTTTGTATTTAAATTACGAGAAATTTCAAATTTTACTCACAAAATACCCTAAAGATGTTTTAAAATGACTAGGGTATATTTTGGGGTGTTACATATTCTGTCACACTCATTTGTCTTTACTTCAGATTATGAAACTCTCATCCCATATCGCTTCATAAATGCAATTCACATATTGCGCTCTGACTCACAGAAGAACTCCCATGCACACCCTCCGGTGGTGTGGTCCTAGTCATGTAGTGCCACCACTCAAGTAAGCCCCATCCCGTAGGTAAAGAAGCTCGCACACTCTAAGTTCTCTTGGTGTGCAAATGCATTTGCCGCAAAGATTCTTTCAAGCCAATTTTCCGCCATGGAAGGCTTCCATTATCTTTCTTCCCAAGGAAATCCATGTAATGATATTTTTCATTCTCTACGGCTGACCGCCGAGGAACAACTACAGAGGTTGCGCCGTTTTGCAATACCAGCCATCCGCCGGAGGATATCCATAAGACCTCCGGCTCGCCTGACCTTGGTCGTTCATCTACTGAGCATGGGATGCTTTCTTGCCCACCATCCACACTAGCAGATCATTTAGAGACTTCCCGAGTCACCTCACCCTACGTGGTCCTCGAACTATCCATCGCTTACCCATTAAGACCGACAAGATCCCACTAGCTCACGCTATCCTTTATATGCAAATGCAATGCATGGCATAAATAATTTTCAAAATCATTTACAAACAATTTCAAAATCATTTTTGTTTTAAACCATTTTCAAAAATCATTTGTAGAACCGCCTAAACCATGGCTCTGATACCACTTAAATGTAAGATCCTGATTGCCGCCCCATACCCAACCCGACCCGATTGGCGGATTCGAACCAGATTTAGGGGAACGCGATCCTCACTTTCATTTCCAATCCAAATACAAAAATTCATATAATGTGAATACATTTTCACACTAAACGTGATTTCAAATACTCATCGGGTATACGTAAAACATACATTAAACATTTTGCGTAAACCAACATTTTGCTAAGGCTCATCATTTCGTGGATAACTCCCACATTTGTACTATCATTTACAAAATTTATCGAATTTTCAATATAAAAAACATTTTTACAAAATAGAATCAAAGTTTAACTCTCTTACAAGATACTTTATACACAAAAAGAGTCAATCCACTTCATGCATGCGTGTCACTGAGTTTTACTCTCTTCGAATGGCTTGACGCTGGCCTGCTTGTAGGTCCCTACTTTCGTACTTATGCACTGAGCACTACAAGATTGATAAAATAACACGCTACATTTTCATGTTTTAAGGGTTCTATATAGTTCTATTCTCTCTTCATTTCATTTTAAATCGAAACATGCAATATTTATAAAACAATGCTTTTGTACAATTGTCAATGACCAATGCAGTACAATACGTATCTATATATTTTTTCAATAAATCAATTACAATTCATTGGTCATCTTAAGCTATACATTTTCATAGGTAGAAAGAAAAGAAAAAAAAAATCATTCAAAGCACAAATCGTGCACTTTTCAATCTCATTATCATTTTGCCTTTATCGAATTTAACCTATGCTTTCGGTGCACAGGATAATGAGTCACTCTAAGACTTTGTAGCCCTACCGCTATGTCTGGTGATATATATATAGAATATATATATATATATATATATATATATATATATATATATATATATATATATATATATATGTACTTGGCTGGGTGTACACTATCGATATCGTCTCCACATACTTGACGAGATGCTACACAAGACGCTTGTTTCGACTCTTATTGGTATACCAATTTATCCTTAACTCGAATTCTAATGGTTAACATTATTTTAAGGGCATTAAAATCGTTCAATATAATTTACAATAGTATATAGATACATTTGTATTTGTATGCAAATAGAACATTTTCACATTCATGCAATTTTCTTATGCAAATTCGTTTCACAAGCAATTGTCTCAAATCACTTAAAACAAATCATTTCAAACACAAATCAATATTCACTTTTCTTGTAAATCATTCCCAAAATTCAAATCATTTCGTAATTATTCAAATATTTTAGAAATGTAGAGAGAGTTTGAGAACAAACCAAAATCAAGGTCGCTTGATTCCAATCTTCTAATTTCAACTTCAATGCGAAGCCCTCCTGTCACTCTATTCAAATACAATGACAATCACATATTAGTCGATTGTTCAGGAGTTCTATTTTCGCAGGAATTGAATCATTCCCATTTGATAACCCAAACTCAAGTTACAAGATTTCAATGCCAAACTAGTCGATATGCCTACCACTGATCACCTATAGTTTTTCTGATTTATGGGTCTTAACTTCATAAATTGGTAATGGTTCCTTCACTAATTTGAAGCTAAGTTCTAAGGTTTCTTCTCCAATTGGAATCATCCAATTTGACTACCCAAACTCAAGTTACGCCTTAATGTCTTAAACTAGTCGATATTATGTCCAAATTTCATTGGATCACCCACGCTTTTTTTTCGATTTGTGGGGTCTTAACTCCATAATGATAATGGTTTCTTCACTAATTTTAAGCTATGGTTCTAAGGTTTCTTATCCAATTGTAATCAACCAATTTGGATAACCCAAACTCAAGTTATGGCATTTTAATCCCAAACTAGTCGATATGCTTAGCTCACAGGATCACCCATTGTTTTTTTTCAATTTATGGGGTCTTAACTCTATAAATTGGTAATTTTTCCTTCACTCATTTGAATCTATGGTAATAAGGTTTCTTCTCCAATTGGAATCCTCCAATTTGGATCACCCAAACTCAAGTTATTGCATTTTACATCTAGACTACTCTATTTTGCAAAACAGAATCTGCATATAGCTCCACTTTGATAGATTTCTGGGAACTTTGGGGTTACAATTTCATACACTTCCTTCAAGTAAATTATTCCCCTAGAAGTCTAGTTTACCCAAAATTTTGAATCACTCAATTTGGATGAGTGAAACTCATTTTATGGTCAAAACTCTACAACTACACCCAAAACAGGGCATACCCCGTGAGCTACCCGAACTCACCTTTAAGCCCATATTCGGGAGCTTAGTGCTACAATTTGCTCCTGGTTCCTTCTATACATTTGTAGACCTATCTCTTATGGTTCTTTAACAATTAGAATCACTTCATTTGGATGCTTATAACTTAACCTATAGCCAAAATGAACAGGTGTTTTGACAAATTTTAACAGCATTTCCTTTAAAAACCCAACATTTCCTTTACAAACATTCATCAAACCAATCCAAACAAATAATACCAATCAACAATACTTCAAAACCCAACCCAAAACAAGCCCTAACTCAACTACAACCACATAAACACTTTTAATAAGGTTAGGTTTCCCAAATCCAAACACAAGAAAAAAGAGGTTGTGATTAGTTTTTCTTACCTTTAAGTTCTTTCTTTCTTTCTTTCTTTCTCCTCCTTCGATCACTTCATCTCTTGTTTATATGGAGAAGAAATCACTAACAATGGCTTCTCCTTCTTCTCTCAATTCATGTCTCTCTTTCACTCCAAACCCAAAATGCACAAATAAGAGTTATACTTTTACAAGACCAAATTTCCATAAGTCAAAATCCTTCATAAGGCCTCATTTCAAGCCTACACACTCAATTCCCATTTCATTGGTTCTAATTTTAAAGCTTCATTTCACATTCATTTTCAGCCCAATTTCTATTTCATTTACATTTTGGCAATTACATTCTTCATTTATGACCCCAGTCCTCATTTGACATTTTTACCAAATTTATTCGCTCTCGTAAAATTTCCAGTTGTATTTTTTTGTCTAGGATTTAAATTCCAAAAAATTTCATTTACTTTATTTTATGCCCTAAATATGTTCTAAAACCTGTTAGGTATTTTTGGGTATGCATAAAGAATATTTCAAAACTGAAAGCCCGTGAAAGTGCAGAAGGCGCGCGGGCCTACTGAGACCCCGAAAATTCGCAACCCACAAAAGACACATGATTTTGTAAAAGAAATTAGTCATTAGAATATGACATCCAAAAGGTTTTGGTTTATAAACAAAATGAAATTTTGTTTGAAAATGATCATTGGATGCGATTCATCAATGACTCGCTTTATCACATGGGCATCAGGTGTGTGATAGAGTCTGCAATGACTCCTGAGCACGGTACATGATCGAGTCTCATCTCATTTCATGGCATGGCATATAGAATCCATGATAGAATTGCATATTCTCGTATGGAATGGTTGATGTGAATGCGAGTGTTAGTATCAAGATTCACTTAGGTGGGGGAGCAAACAATGTAGGAAGTTTCTCTACTGGGTGTGACTCACCCTATATGGGATAACATTTTAGGTGCGCAGTGCATGACCGATGGACGACTCTCATTGGGGGAGCCGCACCGTGAAGCTGAGCTATGGAGATCATCAAGGTTCAAGACTATGTGAGCCATGTAGCTGTGGCCGAGCGCGCACACTGGTGGAAAACTCCAAAGGTTCAAGGCACATCATCCTCCGACCTTCACAGGAGGAGGGGATCCGATGATAGCTGATCATTGGTTTCGACAAGTGGAAAAGATATTGGAAGCTATGGAGATCACCTCCGATGCCACCAAGATAAAGCTAGCCGCGTTTCAGTTAGAGGGTGAATCCCAAATATGGTGAGATTGGGTCAAAGCCTCGAGGTATTTAGAGGCAATGACATGGGAAGAGTTCTGAGAGCTCTTCATGAGGTTTTCCTGATTCGCTTTCATGCAAAAAGCTTCGGGAGTTCCCGAATTGAGACAAGGAACGATGACAGTGCTTGAATACGTGGTTAAGTTTATTGAATTCAGCTCGCTTCGCTTAATGATTATGTAGCCACGAACACGCTGGGTGAGAAAGTTTGAGAACTGGACTAAACTATCCATCCGGTAAAATATTGGAACTTCTCCTTGGGCAAGAGATATGGATTTGATAATGGATACCTATGGCCGGCCAGAGGGAAGAACGACGCATCGAACATCCGTGAGATGAAAGTGTGTTAAGGATAAGAGAAAGGAGAGCTAACCTTCTTCTTCTAGCTTAGGGGAGAAGGCAGG
Organism: Tetrastigma voinierianum; assembly: GCA_016808115.1. Lineage (NCBI taxonomy): Eukaryota > Viridiplantae > Streptophyta > Magnoliopsida > Vitales > Vitaceae > Tetrastigma > Tetrastigma voinierianum. The sequence continues at coordinate 142,896 of JAEQBH010005094.1, forward strand.
ACTCCTACCCGCAAATATTTCAAGGACAAGGGGCCGCATTATCAACCCAAGGCTTAAAAGTCAATCATCCCATGGGAGACACTCTCCTGAGGCTCTAGGCCAAATTGTGCATGGGACATGTTTCCACTGCCATGCTTGTGACACTGGGGCTGACTGCCCTTTAGGAGGCAAGAATCCCATAGTTATGGGACATCTCAGGCCTGGTCATCAGTGGGACGTCCACAGACGCGGTTTGTTCCTCCTTACCCCATCATGGTCCAGGAGAGACAGTATGAGTCGTAGGGCACTATACAAGGCCCTACTATCACAAGAATGCCACAAGCTGGGCTATGGGTCAAGGTCGAGGCCAGGCTCATGCTGTGGACTTCGTGGACCCAGGGGCGCCCACGCCATTACACCCTGCATGCTTGCAGATCAATCGGTTATTTAAGGTATGTTTCCACTCTTTCGCCTATGGGCAAGAGTGTTATTTGATTCTGGTGCATCTCATTCTTTTGTTGCTGTATCTTATGTGAAAGATTTGGGCTTAAAGGTTGAAACCTTGGAAAAGTCATTGTATGTGAATTCTCTCCTAGGAACTAGGGTGAGTATCGGACCGATATGTCGATCAAGGGCGCAGATCTCGCCGACTCGCCACTATGTAATCTCCTGGGTCATGGACATGTCAGAGCTCGACGTTATCCTCGACGACGCATTAAATTGGCACATCGAGTCGTCATTGATTGTGATTGTAGGAGGGTTACTGTCTACACACCAGATGATGTTTGTGTTATGTTTCAAGGGGATAAGCATGATACTAAGCCCCAAGCCATGTATGATTCTAGGTGGCAATTTTATTAGCCTGCGTGGTCAATAGCAACCTTACTCGAGGGGATGAGGCGAGGCAAAGAGTCGGGTTCACCTCGTAGTTTAGAGTATAAGGATGTTTTTCCTGAGGAATTACTATAGGATTACTCCACACAGGATGTAGACTTCTCGTATCGAGTTACACTCCGATACATTGCCTATTTCAGTACACTACATAACGCGCCTTCTCAGTCATAGGAATCGAAGGTCCAATTGCAAGAATTGGCTGGATGTGGTTTTATTAGACAAAACACTTCTCCTCGGGTGCTTCGGGATCAAGTTTCCAAAAAGAAGGACAAACCCTTCACTATCGACTCACCGAAGTTGAATGTGGTTACGATCAAGAATCTGCATCTCATCGAGGATCGATGATTTGTTTAATCAATCGAGAGGGGCGCGCCCATTTCCAAGATGATCCCCCACAATTCCATATCACGCTAAGGGTTAGAGTGCACATCCCTAAGACGGTGTTTAGAACGCGATACGAGCATTTCAAGTTCACAAGAAGCTATTCGCTGACAATCGTTTAGCAAGATTCATGGATCTTGTGCATAGGGTCTTTTAACCCTATCTAAATCAGTTTGTTGTGGTCTTCGTGGAGGACATTTTGATATACTCCAAGTCGAAGAAGGAGCATGAGGATCATTTGAGGATTGTTCTCCATACTTTGAGA
>JAEQBH010005095.1:0-63418 GCA_016808115.1 Tetrastigma voinierianum
CTGGTTTAACGGGGCAACCATAGTAATGATGGGCGACATTGCTCTCCCTGTTAAGGTAGAGCCGGTAGTTTAGCATGTCTTATTTTCGGTTGTTGAGGACACAGGCTGTCTGATGCCATTGTTGCGAGCCTACAGCGCATACGATGAAGTCGTGCCCTCGACCTACCATCAAATGATCAGCTACGACCCGATGCGGGAGAAATTGACCTCTTAGGCGGCTAACTAGCGACTGGTAGTGCTACCAAGCGTTAGTTCGGGAGCATGAGAGAAAAACGAAAGCTCTACCGTCCAGGCCCCTCGGGCAGGTCCTGAAATACTTAACTATAGCTCGCCACTGGCAGGGCGAGAGAGACGGGGAGTGATTGATCGTAGACCCCCTGGAATCAATATTCCTAGACGGGCCGGATAAATCCACATATGTTAGTTCCCTCATATCCAGTGGGGAGAAGGAACAAATACAACAAGTTTCGCATGGACTCACTCAGACATGGCTAGCATTAACCCCGTACATGCCTCTCACAAACTGAATGTCATCCCTTCAGCCAGGCCAGTTAGACAGAAAGTGAGGCGTTTCCACCCAGACCTTCATCAGGTTATTCAGGTAGAAGTGGATAATATTTTAAAAGCAGGTATCATTAGGGAGATAAAAGTGCGAAGTGGCTAGCGATGTGGTGAGTAGTCCCAAAGAGCGGTAAATGGAGGTATCGTGGACTACACATATCTCGATGAGGCATTCTAGAAGGAAACGACACATACCTTGGATAGACAGTTTTTAAATGGCGTCGGCACTGACGTGAATGTTGTCATTCTTGGATGCCTTCTTAGGATATCATCAGATACCCATGCATCGCGGGCGATGGAAAAAACAACATTCATCACCCACATGCGGGCTATTACGCTACAATGTGATCTTAGTTGGCTTCAAGAATGTCGGTGATGTATGAGTTATTGACGAATGTTTAGGCGTACTAGGAAAAACCATAGAGGTTTACATTGATGATATGTTGGCAAAGTCTAAGGAATGTTGGACTATGCTGAGCACCTGCAAGAGGCTTTTTAACTCCTAAGGGCGTACGGTGAAGCCGATCCACCAGAAGTGCGCCTTCGGGTGTTCGGTGCGGAAGTGGGTTCTTAGGTTTCATGGTGACTTAGAGGGGGTATAGAAGCCAACCCCGCTCAGCTTAAAGCTATTTTAGAGTCCTTGGCTCCCATTTCTAGAAAAGTGCAAATAGCTAGCTGGTGAGTTTAGTTTGCCTTAGGCGATTCATCTCTCGGTTATGGGTAGCTGGCGTTCTTTGTCACCCTCGAGGGCCCGACTAAGTAGGGTGGAATGAGGAGTGTGATGAAGCCCTCACAATAATCAAACGGTATCTTGCGAACCTCCGATCTGAGTAACCTGGTAAAATTTAAACACTCTTCCTTATACTTGGAGTTTCAAATGTCTCGATAAGTGCTGCCTTTATTCAGGAAAGTAAAGGTGAAAGCGAGAGGCCCAGTATTTTTCAACAAGTCCTTAGTAGCCTTAGAGCTCGGCTCTAACCACCTTGAGCAAAGCGGCATTAGCCCTCAGGGTAGCAAACTAAGAAGCTCGCCCATACTTCGACACACCCCATTGTTAGTAACTATTGACCTCCCTCTTGAGACACAATACACAAGCGACATGTCAGGGAGGATGGCTCGATGAAGCGATTAAATTGAGCAAATTCGATTATTCGATTATAAGCGAGATTGGCTAAAAAGGACAGAGTTCTTATGATTTTCTAGCGAGATCACATGATAGAAATGAGCACAGGGCTGACTTGATCGGTGGACCCTTAATGTAGATGGGGCATCTCGACAAACCGGAGCTAGCATCGGTTTGCAACTTAAATCTCCGACGGGGGAAAAGATTGAGCATACAATCAGTTTGAATGTACCTCAAACAACGAATAAAGAGTTTGAGGCCATCCTAGTGAATTTAATTGGCTGACTCTCTGAGTGTCGGTCGTGAACCACGATTAAAAGTGATTCTCGGTTAGTGGTAGGCGAGTAAGCGAGACATGAGTCGGGGCCCCAATGGCAAAGTATGTATCTTTGGTTAGCAGCGCTTGGGCAGCTTTTCAGCCTGGCTGAACATCCCCGAGATTTCTGATGAGCGGGCCTTAGCGTGGGTGCTGCTTCTCTTGATGAGCGAAGCAGTGTTTCACACGTATTATCAGCAGTTCTTTAATTATCCTTTACTTGGGTAAGTCGGGTGGAATGAGGTCACCCCTTCCTGAATGGACATGGTAAAATATATCAGCGTGGGCTAAAATGAAAGACAAAGCTCACGAAGATCCAAATCTAGTCGACGGGTTTTCTTTGGTTAATGAATTTGTTTATATATATATATATATATATAAATATATAACCTTCTACGATTTTACAATAGAATTTACTAGTTAATTTCCTTTTTAAATTTAATATTTATAATTAATGATATAATTTTAGAGGAAAATTATGCTGAGTATATTGAAATTGTTTTGAGAAGAGGTTATTACTCGAGATTTTATTATCCAATTATTTATTTTTCAATTTGTCTTGATTTACATATGTTGTAAGAATTTTGAGGTAGATTTTTTAAATCTTTATTTTCCTTATATGGGTTCTTGATTTTGTTCCAATTGTTGAAAATTTGGGAAGTCTGTAGGTTTGTTGTTCGATTTATTATCTTCCTATGTCTTTATGATCCATGTTTCATTTATCAATATGGATTTATCTCTTTTACATGTTCGTACTGGATATTCAAGTTGATACGGGAAATAATTGTAATTGTACAGTTTCTTTAGTTAGTTATAGGGTATCTGGAGTTTTCTTTTCATACCTCTTCCTGTATAATCTATAAGCAGTGGCGGCTTAGGAAGTATTAAGAATATTATATTTTATTCTCAGACAAGCAAAGCAACTGGTGTGAAATATATATTTTAGATTATTTCTTTGGGCAAAAAACAAAAGTATTTTCTTTAGATTAGTTATTGGGTATGAGTCTCTTTCAAATTTCTTCACAGCCCATAACCTATAAGTAGGGTGAGCTTGGGAAGTGTTACGAACGATACTAAAAAAAAAATTGTATGAGTTTCTTCTTGAAGTAAGTATTGTATGCTACATTGTGTTATTTAAATTCTTAATTGTGTTAGAATCCTGAAATTTTCTATGTTTAATGAATTCTTGTTCACTATTTATGTGTAATTTTCCATAATTTTTTTAATCTTCAAAGATTCCTAAATTAATAAAAAAGAAGAAACAAAATTGGATTAGAAACTAATCATTAATAGAATATTTCAAATCTATTATTTAAAAAAATTGTTTTTTTTCCCTCAAAACAAATACCTAATATATAATATTTTTAAATGATTTAACTTCTTTTGGTTTCCCATTCCTCATAAACTTTTTTTTTAAATAGGGTGATGTGCCAACATAATTTTCCCTTTCTTAAAAATATTTATTTTCATATGGGTTCCTTGATTTTGTACAATTGTTGAAAATTTGGAGTTTTGGAAGTTTGTTGTTAATGATACTAAAAAATTGTATGAGTTTCTTGCATTAAAGTATTATATGCTACATTGAGTTTTTCAAATTTTGAATTATTATTAGAATCTAAGATAATTTTTTGGGTTTTGATGAATTCTTGTTCACCATTTATAATGTGATTTTGAGAATTTTTTTTTAATTTGTCACCAAAAAGATTCCTAAATTAATAAAAAAAAAAAAAGTTGGGTTAGAAAAACTAATCCTTAATAGAATGTTTCAAAATCATTCATTAAAAAAAAGCATTTGGCTTTTTTCCACTTAAAACAAAAGTACCTAATATATATTATTTTTAAATGTTTTAACTTGTCTTTGGTTTCTCATTCCTCATAAACATTTTTTTAAATAGAATCAGATTGATAAACCATAGCATAATTTTTAAGTTAACTTACCTTTAAATGTATTTTTTTGATAAAGAATATACACATGTGTATTAAGAAGTGTTCAAAGAAATAATAATAAGACGACTGGTGCCACTAGTAGTAAATGGGCATCTTGGTTTGCTAACCTTTTAAAAACAAGAGAACAATCTTGTATCTTTGTATCTCTTCCAACAAGTAGATAATCTTCACCTATTCAACCCGCATATGACTAATAGTCGAAATGGATTCTGATGATTGCCCTAGGGTTTGCTGCGACTTTCTTTATACACTTTTTTTTTATGTATACGAGTCCTCTTCCCATTAGTTTCTATGCCTCGAGGTGTTGTTGGGATCATGGAGCGATTGTTCTTTTTATCTTAGACGAGTGTCAGGACCGCCTTGGCTAAGGAATGATTCGCATTTCAGGTGAATCGTCCACATGTTTGATGCCGTTTGGAGGCGCGTGATTCTATTTAGCTCATTTCCAAGGCTCAAGGATGACTGTTTCGATTAGGGTGTGATGAACACTAGGAAATGGCTACGCCCGGTATGTGTCTAAGTGTAGCAAACTTCATTTTGATGGAACCAGACATTTAATGCCCAACTCTTATGTAGTGAACTCGAGCGGGGTTGATTTAGTCATTCCACTAGTCCCAGATCTCATTTAGTCATTGGACGGGTTTGAGACCTACCTTTTTATTATGGGGCGAATTCTATCTTGTCCGACAAATCATTCTCATAATAAATGTGAGTCCTTTCGATTGTCTCATTGAGTGGCATGCACCCTTTGTATGTCTTGCGACTGCTTTAGATACTCAAGCCTTGGTGTCACAATGATGATTGTAAGGCTTGGTCTTTAAATGAGGGCCTTTCACGTTTCACTATCTTGAGGTCTTGAAGTTTCTCATTTTTCTATGGCATCTCTAGGTTCGTCTTGAGGGTTTACCAGCCTTCTGTGCTTATCATTTGGAGCTATTTCCATGCCTTTTTCGATGGTCGTTCTTCTTTCTTCAAGGTTTTCCTTTGTATTTACCTTTGCTTTCCGAGAGAGGAAAGCGAGTGAAGGGACTCTTAAGTCGAACCCACTTTTAGAAGAGCGATTGAGGAGAAATGAAGCAATGGCTTCTCGAGGAGTCTTCTCTTGTTAAGAGGGGAAAGGAAATTAAGCTTCTTGATGGGATGACCAATGCGCTGAAAGTCGAAGCCCAGTAGGAATGAAGGAACCTCCCATGTCGAAAGATGAGAGAAGTGGTAACATACATCTCTAGGGACGAGGGTCACAGTATGAATGAGTCTAGGAAGCGAGATGCAACGGGCCCACTACGCCTGCTGGTGTCCTGGCGGTACCCAGGAAGAGTCTGCACTCGTGAAGGAGATGTGTGCTTTGATGGGGCCCGAAAAAAAGGGTTTAGCCTCTGAAGGAGTCAACGGTCACCATTTGGTGGCAGTCGACTAAGATTGTCACGGTCTCAAGTTCAGGCTATGGTTATCTTGTTGAAGTTGTTAAAGATGTAGGCATCTTTGAAGCTTAAGAAGGATGAACTCGAGAATGTCGAGAGAGCGTACGTGGCTAGGCATGACGAAAGTTATTTAAGCCTTGTCGAGACTCGATTCAGCGGTAGGTACAGCCATGGCTATTAAGCTTTCGTATTGTGATATTGAGAGCCGCTTGTTTTTTTTTTTCGATATTGTGATATTGTGAGCAAGGGTATATTTTTCAAGTTGAATCGCCGTTTTGGGCGTGTATGGGTCAGTTCAAGGAACACATTGTCGGTGCGGGATTTATCACAGATTCCATGTATGCCGGTTGAAGAGAGTCGACTCGTGTTCCTAAGCTAGACGGAAACTTAGGGAGGCCGAGCGTAACCTAGCAGCCACAATCACCGAGGTAGAGGGTTTCAAGGCTAAGCTCATTGTCGAAATGGAAAAGATGCGTCATGGACAAGTTTCTCGAGAAAAAGACATACTCGACACAATTGATTGACTAGTGGAGAAGTTGACTAAAAGGGAAAAGGTGTTTAAGGATGAAATGGACAAACTAGAGAAGGAAATAACTAACTGCTATTTGGAACAGGTGGAGGAGCAAAATCAAAGGTCATTCGAGAAGGCTTCTGAGAATGTGAGGGTATGAGAGAGGCTATCGCATCGAAGGCGTAGGAAGGAATTATCGAAGAACTCTTGTAACACCACAATTATACCTAATAGTTTATGGCATGTTTAAATTAAAGTGGAGTGAAATTGTGTTTTTGGAAATTTCTAGATTAAGTGTTAAAAGAATATAATCGGAATTTTAAGAAGTGTGAGATAAGTGGTAAATTATCCAACAAGGACTCGAAGGACATTAAGCTAGAAGATTGTATCTTATTGTAGAATTTTGAAAATTAGATGTATAAATGAAATAACCATGGACAATGCAAAAGGTGAAAATTAGAGGCTAAATGCCTTTTGCCAAATATGGTCTTATAATAGTGGAGATAAGACTAAGATTTGTATCTCGAAATAATTTTTCCATTTGGCTTTGGGGAGCTAGGGCGCATTTGGGTGAGTAGTGTGAAGGAGACCACATTGGTTTATCAATCCATTTCCATGCTCTCCATGTGCAAGTAAAGAGGAAGAAAGTAGAAGAAAGGAAGAGGAAGAAGAAAAAGAAGAGAAATAAAGAGAGGAAGATAAAGTTTAGAAAATTAAGGTTATGAAACTACCTAATTTCTCCTTTTTTGTTTTTGTTCTTGTTGGTTTGGATTAGAGTTTGTTGGTTTTGTTGTTATTTAGTTTATGGTCCTCAATTGGAAATTTTAGTATAAAGGAAATGTTAGGGTTTAGGAAATGTTTGTAAAGAATTTTGAAAACCTAAGTGAATTATTGGGCCATAACTTGGTCTAGAGTGCTCCGATTTAGGAAATTTCAGTTGGAGAGGAAACCTAAGACATGTGACTATATTTTCTAAGAAGAGCCTAAAGTATTAAGATGATTTTAAGATCCTTGAATTTGGGACTAAAGACCTGTTATTCGTTGTGTTTTGAAAACAGAGCAGTCCCGGTTATTTAGGACATAAATGGAGTTTTGGTACTCCAAATTGGATGATTCATATTGGAGAAGGAGCCCTTAGAAACACCTTTGCAAATAAGAAGCAGGATCTAGTTTTAAATTATGGGTTAAGATCTCACAAATGGGTCTCACGGAGTCGAATGCAGAGTATAATCGAGACGAAAACACCAAATTGGCATTAAAATGCCATAACTTGAGTTTTAGATTCAATGGGTGATTCCAGTTTTGAGTAAAAAGATTCATGGGAACAAAGTGCATGAAGGAAATAGATTTTGAATTCATTATACCAAAAATTAAGGAAGTCGGGACCACTGTTTTGGGAAAGGATTTTCATGTCCTCTCCTATAGGATTTAGAGACATCCAAATGTCTCTTATATACTCCCAAAGTATTAGTGGAGATGGTTTTGTTTGAAAATAAGTCAGTATAACTTAGCTAAGTGAGATAAAGAAATTGGCCTAAAAGTTATATGATTTAATGCTAAATGATATTGAATAAATAGAATGGAATAATAAAAGACATGAATTCTAGCCATGAAGAAAAGATAATATGTATAGTTGCTATAAAAAACATAGAATATATTCATATGATGACAAGAGATATGTGAAAATTACTCTTTATGAAGATGAGAATAATGGATAGTGAATATCTCATATGCATACATGATAACACTAGTTATTAATGTATATGGAATATGTATTGAAAATGTAATAAAACTGATTGCCAGGTAAATGAATAGATGGGCATGCATATTAGAGATACAGTTACTACACATATATATATAATTGGCCCCGTTTGGGTCCTCGTGATCCGTTTGGGTCATCTGATTACAATACGAGATAGAGATCACTATTTTCTGATGATAGTACCCTCGGGTATATACAGTTCTTTCTTGTATCCACTTCTTTGGAAAATGCAGGCATGACACATGTAAAAAAAGAGATGAAGAAATATGGATAAATGAGACATGACTCATAAACATAGGAAGTAATTTGTAATATATAATAGAAATATAAAATACACGAATATTCATGAATACTATGACTAAAATGATATGGAATTCGATAGACAAAGCACATGAAGTTAGCATAACACATGAGATTAACATAATGAATTAAATTATCTAATTGTGGTCAGTTCCTTGGATTATTAATAACTTACAAGTTTATAAGATTATATATATATATATATATATATATGCATAGCAAGTTGTATGAGTATTAGAATGCTGATGATCATGATGAAGTGGTCATCCATGCGTCTGGATCCTCACTAAGCTTTATGCTTAGCGGGTGCTATCAGTGTAGGTATTGAAGGCGGTTGCAGAGAACAAGACGATTCCACATACGACATCAAAGGCCACCTTAGTGATGGGTTCTCACACACAGCCAGTGTTTCTATTTAAAGTTTTATTTTGAAACTGATATATTTATATATAAACTTTTGGGTATAATGTAGAAATGATTTGTAAATAATACGTATATTTTATTTTGAATGCCTCAAACATTGGGGTATGATAGCATGATTTTGCAATATATGTTAAATTATATGATTATATTTCAAGGAATGTTTTAGAACTACTCAGTTAATTGGGTTTAGAGTCTGCAATTTCGTGACACCCTTTCCTAACACAGAGGTGCCAGGTTGGGATGTCACAGTGGTGGAGGTAAGAAGGCAGCTAGAGAACAGGACATTCCACATCAACATCAAAGGCCACCTTAGCGATAGGTGCTCACTTGCAGTGTTTCTATTTAACGTTTTATTCTGAGCAATATGTTGTGTATAAACTTTTGGGTACAATGAAAAGGATTTATAAATAATATGTAAGTGATATTTTGAATGCCTCAAACATTTGGGTATGATAGTATGGTTTGTAATATATGTTAAATTATATGATTATATTTCAAGGAATGTTTTAAATTTACTTTCGGTTCATCGGGTTTAGAGTCTGAGTTTCGTGACACCTTTCACGACCTGAGAGGTGCGGGTTGGGGTGTCATAGTGAATATTATCGGAGCCGGGTTTCAGGCGACTCACGGATAGGGTAGATGATAGACAAGTATGTGTTTAGTAATGTGTTGGCCTAATATGGATGTCTTTGTTTTCTTAATAGGATGGATCACCTCCCGATCGCGAGGAAGAAGAGGTTGAGAGTGTTAACCCCGGAGAACAAAGGGTTGATAAAGCGGATGCTTTGAATCTTTCAAAGTGGCGATGCTCAGTAGACAGTGAAGCTTTGGCGAGAATGTTGCTAGACATGGCTCGGTGTGGACATCTTGTTGCTCCTAAGGCTCAATAGATATGGTAAAGACATAGACGGAGAATTCCATGGGACAAGCATGGAAGAGTCTGATAAAAACTGAATATCTTGGTTAGAAAAGCTCTAAAGTATTGAAGGAAGTTGGATGCTCTCCGTCGAGAGTGTACGGTCTACATGTGCCGAGTGAGGCATGGTAGTGGAAAGGTAGTCTTGAAAAGTCAGGATTACCGATCCCATGCGGGATTTCTTTGTCCAAGAGTTCAGGGTAAAGTACGTCACAGATATGTATAGGGAGACCAAGTGGAAGCAATTCCTGAATTTGAAGCAAAGGAATTTGTTAGTGGCAGAGTATGAAAATTAATTTAGCCATCTCGGTAAGTATGTACTTGAGTCAGACCTCACCAAAGCATTTCAGTGTAGGCAATTTGAAGATGGATTGAATGAGTTCATTAAGAGGTATTTAGCACCAGTTATGTAATGTCCCAAAAATAGCCTTCTTGTTTTATTATTTTACTTCATACTATTTTATGTTATTATTATTATTTTTTATTCTATTTGTTATGTTATGGGTTTTAGGTGATAGAAATATTGATAAGTGAAGTGTAATTAGAATAAGTAGAAGGACTAAAATGAAAAAATGAGAAAAGAAAGCCCAAAGAGATAGCCAAACAAGGCCTTGTAATGGATAAGAGGATCAAGACGAAATTGGTCTTAGAATGGAATATTTTCATGTTTTGAAAAAGGGAGAGAGCTAGGGTTATGTGTTCTTGAAAACAGCCACTGTTGGTGATTGCTCTCCATTTGCTCAAAGTTTTGCAAGAAAAAGAGAAGAAAAAGGAAGCTTGATTGGAAGGTTTTAAGAAGAAAGTAAGGTATGGATTCTCCCTTTTGATTATTAGAAAAGTCCTAACTCATTTTCGTTTTTGTGCTTAGGGAGAACCTAACTCTTCCATCTTTGGGTAATTTGTTCTTGAATTGGACTTGTAATTCTTTGGATTGTTTTTGTTTGGCTTGTGGGGTCTTAAAGACCAAGAAGTGTAAAAAGAGATGTATAGGTTTTGAAGGGAATTGCTGTCAAAGTTTTTTTTTCTAAAACCCATGTTTTGTTTTGGCCATAACTTGGTCTCTTGAACTCCAAATTGGATTATTCCAATTTGAGATGGTGCATAAGAATCATGGCTAAATTTTTTTAAAAGAAATAGAGACCTAAAACATTCTAGAAAGAGAAACTATGTTGGTGTTTAGAGATAGACAAAACATAGTCTAGAAACGAAAAATTTAGGTTGTGTCATGATTTTGTTTTGGACATAACTTGGCCATTAGTCATTCAAATGAAGTGATTCAGTTGGGAAAGAACCCTAAAATTAAACCTACAAAGTATGGAAGGTACGAAGCAAACTTGACCTGAGTCCTTTGTTTTTGAGACTGAAATGAAAATATAGGTAAACTGCTTGGTGTTTTGGCCATAAGTTAAGTTGTAATGATCCAAATGATATTATTCCAATTTCTATTGAAAATAGACTCATATAGCTATTATTTTCTTGAATGAAGTTTGGATAAAATATGGCTTATATGTTCCTAGAAAATTTTATAAGTTAAGGTGTATTGGGGTAGAAATCCAATACCCAACGAAACCTAGCATGCTCATTGGTTTTTTTCTTTGTTTGTTCTCTAATAGTGACATTATTTGTGATGGATTAGGAGCTGGTGATGATAAAACATGAGAAAAAACCGGGATTAAGAATAGGAGATAGAATCGACAGCTCTTTTGGTTGTTCTTCACATTTACATTATTGTTCGATTGTTGTGTTTATTTGGTCATCAAACTGGGATGTTGATATAAAATCGTAATGTGTCATACAGTTTGAACCATAAATAAATTAGTTTAGGTGTTGGATGAGTGATCTCGAGTGGATTAACATGAAAAGGGAAAATGATGTATGTTAATACACGAATCATGTGTAGTCGAATGTGTATTAGTGTGTATGGTTCGGTTTGGTTCAAAATTACTACATGGATGTGTTTCTATGAGATTATGTGTAATTTTTGTGATAAATTATTGACTTGGAATAAATTAGTTTGTTAAAATGGGTTAATAAGATAGTTAACATAGTGGTAAAGTAGACATATCGGTTGTAAACTTGCGTTATTGTGAAATTATTGTGAATATAATCTAATAACTTTTATTATGACTAATTATTAATGCCCTTAAGAGAATGTTAGTTGTCATATTTGAGTTAGCAATAGATTGGTATACTAATAAGGATAAATGTAACAGTACTGAGAATTATATGTTTTATAGTGACATATCGATCCATAGCCCAGTGGGACAGTATCGGTAGTGCGTACAAAAATGTAATGTAAAAATAACCAGTCTGTAGCCCAACAGGACAGTACTGAGTTATTGAAAGTGTTATACCAGCCCGGCAAACCTGGCGGGGTATGTGGGGTGGTCTCTTATCCTGCCCAGCACTTAGAAAATTTCAGTTAGATTAAGCTTTAAGGGCAAATTATTAATAAACATATGGTGTGTTGTGACAAAATGCTAGTATATACGAGCATGAAGATGTGAAGATATCATGTTTTATATGCAAGGTAAAATGAATGAACGTTAAAGCTAATATAAAATGTACATATATAATATTGCATTGATCACATGAGCGGGTATCTTTGAAATGTTGTTTGGAAAAATATGCTGAAAGTAGTTGTGATGAGTAATGTATGCCTGTAGCCGAATATTATTTATATGTACATACACATGTTGTTGATTGTTTGACAGCGAATAGAAGCGTAAAGAACCCTTTAAGCACGAAAATGCTTAGCGCATTGATTTCTCTTGTAGTCTGGGTGTAGATAGTGGCAAGACTAAAGATCACCAAGCATAGAGTCACCGTCATACAGTTCGAAGTATACAAAAATTCTCCATTTCATGCATACCACTTCATTTCATGATATCAGGTGATTAATTTTGTGGAAATCAAAGATATTTAAGTCTTCATAGATAGTAAGGGGGTGATCTCCAGTAATATTTTTGTAAATGTTTGGCAAAGGCATGAACTTCCATTTTGTATCAAAGGCATGAACTTCCATTTTTGTAAATGGTTGTCTTAGAGAGAACTTCTTTCTCCTGCAGTAAAGGAGCTAGAGAGTCCCAATTGGTCGGGTACATAGTTACACCCTGAGGGAAGAAGACAAGAAATCTGATAGTACCTAGTACCGGTAGAGTGCTTGACCAGGGACTAGGAGAAAATCCAGAGTGCCCTCATTGCCATCGACGACATTTGGGAGTTTAGATTGTTGACAGGAGGGTGCTTTAGATGTGGAAGTACAGAACACTTTATGGAAAATTGTCCCAAAGAGTCAAGGGATAATAGGAATCCTCAGAGTAATATGGAGGAGGTCAGCGGCACCCTTTATTATTTCGAGATAGAGGTAGAATTCAGGGGCAGGCGACATAAGGACGAGGCACGGTGTCAAGAGCGATGGAATGCGTCCTATGAATTCAGGCGCCAACCTTTGGGCATATGCTATGAAGGCTCATGGGGACCCGGGAGGCACGAGTAATTCTTTGGTTAATTTCTCTTTATAGGTATTAAAATGCATGTATTAATAGACCTTGGATCTACTCGTTCCTTATGTATACGTGGGCATGTGTTCGATAAGGTGACAATAGTGGAGCAGCTATCATATGATATGCATGTAACCAGTCTTTTGGGGCACAGTGTCAATGTGACTAGGATGTACAGAAATTGCCCCATAGTTATCCAAGATAGAAAATTTTCAAGGCGGTTGATTGCTCTTGCCTTTCTAGAATTTGATTTGATTAAGGTATGGAATTTGGTTGTCTAAGCATAAAATTTATACTAGATTGTCAAAAGAAGACAGTAGTGTTGAGGTGCTTTGACCAGTCAGAGGTGATAGTACAGGGCATTAGATCTAGCACGATGTCTAATGTGATCTTAGTTATGCGGGCTAGGAGATTTATGAGGAAAGGATGAGAGACAACTTTAGCCTTGATACTTGACTCTGGGAGGTCAGTAGATGTGGAAAGATTCTAGTAGTAAGGGAATTTCCATATGTATTCCCTGAAGAGTTACCTGGCATTCCACTTGAGAGGGAGGTGGACTTGTCCATAGAGATTGTACCAGGAACAGTCCCGATTTCTAGGGCACCTTACAGGATGGCTCATTCTGAATTAAAAAGGCTGCAGTTATAGGAGTTTTTTGATAAAGGGTTTATTAGACCTAGTGTTTCTCCTTGGGAATTTTGTTTTATTTGTGAAAGGGATGCTTTATTACGAATGTGCATTGATTATAAACGGTCAATGCCCAGTGAAGAATAAATGCTTAGGTTGCCCGAGAATATAAGATTTATTTGATGAGTTGAACGGAGTAGGTATCTTTTCGATGATCTGCGATCACAGGTACTTCCCGTTGAGAGTAAAAGATGCTGATGTGAACCAATATTCGAGGGACTTCACAGTGTGATCATTAGTTTTGTAAATGCCTTTTGGGTTGTGAATGCACAGTGACATTTAAGTTTGATGAATAGGGTGTTTCAGCCACAGATGGATTTGTGGTGGTGTTTATTGATGATATATTGGTGTATTCGAATGAGGAAGAGCATGAATAACATTTAAAGGATAATTCTACGGACTTTGAGAGAAGCGTTGTATGCGAGGCGGAGTAAATGTGATTTTTGGCTAAAGGAAGTTTCTTCCTAGGCCACATTGTCTACGCTAAAAGGAATTAAGGTGATCCGGCTAAGATTGGCTAATTGTGACTGAAGCCACCACAAAATGTGACGAGAATTAGGAGTTTGTGGGGTTAGTCAAATATTACCTAGAGATTTGTGGGCGACTTTTTTCCTATCACTAGCATCTCTACTCGCAGGCGCTCGAAAAATATGTGAAGTTTGAGTGGAATGACAAGTGTCAAGCTAGCTTTAGGCAGTTAAAGCAATTACTAATTGAAGCTCCAGTGTTGACATAATCAACCACAGGCAAAATTATACAATACGATGATGCTTCAAGGATAGGTTTGGGATGTGCTAATTCAAGATGGTAAAGTTGTGGCCCATGTATCCCCAGGCGGTTGAAGCTTCATAAAGCGGGAATTATCACCTCATGACGAGAGTTGGTTGCGATAGTGTTTGCTTTGAAAATGGCGACACACTTATACTTGGGAAAAGTGTAGAGTTTACAGAGACCTGAAGACTCGCAAGTACCAATTGACTCAGAAAGAGTTGAATTTGGGAGCAACGGAGATGGTTAGGATTGTTTAAGACTATATTTATAATTGATTACCATCTCGGGAAAGCCAATGTGGTGGTGATTACCTTAAGTAAAACGTGCTTGACTTCTCTTAACCATTGATTGGAGAATGCGGTTAATGAGCTTTCTAAGCTTCAATTAAACTCAGTTTCTCTGTGAGATGATTATAGATGCTCAAAAGAATGATAAAGTTGCGGAAAAGATTGGTGATCAAAGATGGAGTCGAGTGAGTTTACCCGAGTAAAAAATGATGGGAGCTTGTATTCGAGATAGATTATGTGTGTCGACTAATGATGAGCTGAAGAAGAGTTGTTACATGAAGCTCATGACTCAACGTTTATCATCGTCTGGAAGCTGACAAAGGCGTGCAGGTTGAAATAGAGACTATTGGTGGAAGGTATGAAAGATGTAGCAATTATGTCTAAGTGTTTGACGTGTCGACAAGTCAAAAGCCCGAACACCCGGTGCCCACTCAGACTTGTTGATCTATTGATTCCACGATGAAAATGGGATAATATAGTTATAGTTTTGTATCCGAGCTCCCCCTTACCTTGAAGCATGATGCTATTTAGGGTGATAATTTATAAACTCATGAAATTCGGCCCATTTTGTACAGGTCAGGATGGACAATTCTATGGATTATTCATTGGGCTATATGTGGATAAGTTGTCTAGATTGCATGGTATTCTATTATCAATTGTGTCGGACAGAGACCCAATATTTACATTAAGATTTTGAAATGAGTTACAATTAGCATTGGGCACTCGTCTCAATTTCAGTACGACTTTTCACCAATAGACAGATGGACAGTCCGAGAGGTTTATTCAAATGCTCGAAGATATGCTTCGGGGATGTGTAATGGAATTTCCTGGAAGTTGGGATAGGTATGTTCCATTGATGGAATTTGCCTATAACAATAGTTATCAATCAAGCATTGGCTTGGCACCATATGAGGCTCTGTATGGTCGGAGATGTAGAACTCTTGTATGTTGGACATAATTGAATGAGCATAAAGTGATTGGTCTAGACGTAGTAAAAGATATAGAAGAGAAAGTTCAGGTTATTCGGCAAAGGTTAAAAGTTGCTAGTGATGTATAAATCATATGCCGATTTGAAAGGAGGGACATTAATATGAAGTGGGTGATAAAGTATTCCTAAAGGTATCTCACATGGAGGGAAGGTGCTTGATTTAGGAAGAAAGGGAAGAATTTGAGTTCGAGGTTCATTGACTATATGAGGTTTTGGAGAGGAACGAGCCGGTGGGATATCGTTGGCTTTCCCTCTAGGGATTGCGAGTGCATGATGTATTTGATGTGTCTATCTTTACGGAGAAGCGAGATAAGATGAATCGCATATCACACTTGGGTGCAAAGAGGTCCCGAGTGCATCGAGGTGTTCCCACCATGATGAGGAGCTAAAAGTTATATTAGCTCGAGAAGTGAAACAGTTGCGGAATAAGCAGGTACCATTGGTAAAAGTGCTCTGGCAATACCACGGTATGAAAGAAGCATCATGGGAATCAGAAGCGACAATGAGGAATCGATACCCACATCTTTTTTCTTCAGGTATGAATTTCGAGGACGAAATCTTTTAAGGAGGGGCAGGGAGAATTTTAACATCCAAAATTATAACCTAATAGTTTTATGGCATTTTTAAAGTAAAATGGAAGTGAAATTGTTCTTTTCGAAAATTTCCAAGTTAAGTATTAAAAATGATATAATCGGAATTTTTAAAGAAGTAGAAAGGATAAGTGGTAAGGATCAACAAGGACTCAAGGACATTAAACTAGCAGAATCTATGCTATTGTAGGAATTTTGATAATTAGATGTACCAAATGAAATATATGGAGGACTAATATACCATAAGATGGAAAATTGAGGCTTAAATTCCTTTTTATAGAAACATGGCCTTGTATATGTGGAGATAAGACCAAAGATTTGTCTCTAGAAATCATTTTCCCATTTTGGCTTTAGGGAGCTGAGGCATCTAGTGGTAGTGTGAAGGAGACCCAAATTGGTTGTAGTCATTTCCATGCTCTCCATGTGCAAGTAAGAGGAAGAAAGTAGAAGAAAGGAAGAAGGAAGAAGAGAAGAAAGAAAGAGAAGGTTTCAAGAAAATTAAGGTTAGAAACTACCCTAATTCTCCTTCTTTATTTGTTGTTTTTGTTGGTTTGAGTTGGGTTTAAGTTGGTTTTGATTGTTTGGCGTGGTCTCAATTGGAAATTTTAGTATAAAGGAAATGTTGGGGTTTTAGTGGAAATGCTGTAAAAAATTTCCCTAAAACCCTATGTTGGCCATAACTTGGTCTAGAGTGCTTCGATTTAGGAAATTTCAGTTGGAGAGGAAACCTAAGACATGTGACTACATTTTCCAAACAGAGCCTAAAGTATTAAGATTAATTTAAGACCCTCTAATTTGGGTCTAAAGACCGGTTACTTGTTTTGTTTTGAAAACAGAGTAGCCCCGGTTATTTAGGACATATCTGGAGTTCTGGTGCTCCAAATTGGATGAATCAATTGGATAAGAACCCTTGAACCCGCCTTCAAATACGTAGAAAGGAAATGAGTGTCAAATTATGGAGTTAGAATCTCTTAATCAGGTCTCACGGTCGAATTAGTGTAAGCGGGGCAAACAGACCAGTTTGACATTAAAATGTCATAACTGAGTTTGATTATTCAAATTGAGTGGTTCCAATTTATAAGTAAATTAGATTCATAGAGGAACAAAGATGAAGGAAACATGTCTAGATTTCAAGTCATTGTATCCGACATTAAGGAATTCAGACTCGCTTTGGGGAAAGGATTTTCATGTCCTCTCCTATAGGATTTCGAGACATCCAAATGTCTCTTTATATACCCCAAAGGATTACAAGTATGGTTTTGTATGAAAATAAGTTGGTATAACTTAGCAAAGTGAGATAAAGAAATTGACCTAAAATTTATATGATTTAATGCTAAATAATATGGAATAATAAATGACATGAATTCTATCCATGTGAAGAAAAGATAATACATGTATAGTTGTTATAAAAAAATGCATAGAATATATTCATATGATGACAAGAGATATGTGAAAGTACTTTATGAAGATGAGAATAATGGATAGTGAATATCTCATATGCATACATGATAACACTAGTTATTCATGTATATGAGATATGTACTGAAAACGTAATAAACTGGACACCGCTTATGACCATGTAGACGGATGGGACGCTTGTCTATTGGGGGATACACCATTACAACATACGATATAGTTGGCCCTGCTTCGTCATTACCGTGATCCCGTCTGGGGTCATACAAAGACAAGATGATAGAGATCATTGTCACATACAAAGGATAAGACCCTGCACATATAGTCTTTTCCCGTATCCACTTCTTTGGAAAATGCAGACATGACACATGTAAAAAAAGCATTTAAGAGATGGATAATGAGACAAGAATCATAAAACATAGGAAGTAATTTTAATATATAACGGAATATAAAATACATGAATAGTCATGAATACTATGACTAAAATGATATGAAATTCGATAGACAAAGCATAGGAAGTTAGCATAGTACATGAGATTAATATATGCATAGCAAGTTGTATGAGTATTAGAATGTGATGATCATGGTTAGTGGTCATCCATGCGTAACTATCCTCACTAAGCTTTATGCTTAGCACGGGTGTTTATCCGTGTAGGTACCGAGAAGGTGTCTAAAGAACAGGACATTCCACCTCAACATCAAAGGCCACCTTAGTGATAGGTGCTCACCTGCAGTGTTTCTATTTAATGTTTTATTCTGAGCAATATGTTGTACATAAACTTTTGGGTACAATGAAAATGATTTGTAAATAATATGTAAGTAATATTTGAATGACTCAAAAACATCAGGGGTATGATAGTATGGCTTTGCAATATATGTTAAATTATATGATTATATTTCAATGAATGTTTTAGAACTGCTCAGTTAATCAGGTTTAAAATCTACAATTTCGTGGCACCCTTTCCTAACACAGAGGTGTCAGGTTGGGGTGTCACAGGGGTGGAGGTACCGAGAAGGCGGCTAGAGAATAGGAAATTCCACATCAACATCAAAGGCCACCTTAGCGATAGGTGCTCATCTGTAGTGTTTCTATTTAACGTGATCAATATGTTGTATATAAGATTTTGGGTACAATGAAAAGGATATGTAATGTAAAACCCGGGAAAATTTTAATTTTTCTGAAAATAACAAAAACAGTAAAATTGCCGAAATGATTCAGGGAAGCCTGAAATTTTTTCTAGATCTAGATAACAAACCGGACTTCATCATGATCTTAACTGGCGAAATCTAGTTACTTAAAATTTCATCAAATTCGAGACAAATTTTCACGCTTTTCAAGGTGATTTGCAGTTCAATGACCCCAAAACAGGATTTTGGGAAAATTTCAAAGTTGAGGAAATAATTTAAGTTCATTTTAAAATAATTTGAACTTAAATCTAATTTAAATAAATCGCTTTTAGACATAAATGGGCTCGAATTTAGTCAGGGGACACGTACGCGACGCGGCCAAGGCAAAGTTGAAACTTAAAGATATGTTAAAAAGGTGAAATGAAGAAAAAAAAAAGATCATTTCTTTCTTTTGGTTTGAGCTAGAGAGAGAGAGAGAGAAAAAAAAGAAAAAAAAAATTAAACTTCTCTTTTCAATCTACGGAGTTACGTCGTTTTAGAATTGGTTTCATTAAAAACGAAAGTTCATCTACACGACGAGGTAATACGTGTGGGCACCAAAAAACACGTGGATTTCACTGTGGATTCAATAAGCGAGGAGTTCGAGAAATCAAAGGTTTCAGATTTAAGAAGTGTCAACGAGACTTCCTAGAGTTTCTTCTACGCTCTAAAAGGTAGGGATTTTTCCTACTTTGGTTTATTTTCCACTAGGGGTTGTTTGGTTAAGTTTTAATGCCCTAAGGGGTTGTTTGGCTATTTTTTCCCTAAGGGACTATTTTGCAAAATAATGGGTAATGGGAATAGTGCCCTGTTTTGACCTTATATGATGTCCAAGCAAGGATTTTTAGTTAGAAAAAGAGATAATTTGGACTAGTATCCTTCCAGGAAATTACCTCTATCTCGAGAACTTGATGTTAGGTTTTTTAATCACCAAAATTGGACATCTATAACTCAAGTTATGGTTCGTTTCATGGATCGCCAAGGTGCCCTGCTTGGCCAAACTTACCGTCCGCATTTTTGGGACTGATTTTAGAAGGGGAAAAAGGGAGAATTTGGACTAATATCCTTCAAGGAACTTGTATCTCTATTTGAAAACTTGATGTTAGCCTTTTGAATCACCTAAATTGGACCTCTATAACTCATGTTATGGTTCGTTTTCCGGGACTGCTATAGCTTAGGCTGTTTAATGATTTGTGTCCAAATTTTTGCCACAATAATCGTATATGATCGAGTATATCATTTACTTTGAATTATGATATTTGGCTGAAATTGTGTTAAAGTCAAATTTTGTGTTCTAATGGTTTGGCTTGTGATTTGTTTGTGTATGAACAAGGCTATTCCATGGCTTGGTTGTAGGCTAATTATGGACATGGTGTCACAATTAAGCCTAAAGTATAAGGTAAGTCGTTGCTTGATTGGTGATGACTTGTAGATGTCAATATAGGTGTGAAAATATGTTGACATATGGGTGTTTAAATATATTACCATAAATGGATGTAAATTATGTGTTTGATATAATTATCCGCGATACTTAGTATAAAGTATGGAATGTAAATTGTTTTGTGTAGTGTTCCTTATACATGCAATATATATGCATTGAATTTTTGCATTGCATATGCAACGGGACACCGTGATTGCGGTTGGGCGGTGTGCATGGTTATCATCATTCATCATTCCTGGTGAATGTGTGGTGAGCTCGGCAATGGGACAATGTCCAAAATGAGTCTCATGGTTGCATAGTATGAAAAATACGTGTGTTAGGCATAGCAAGAAGGGATAGATACCCCATCGGGTGAAAAAACCCGATAGTTGCGGTTAGACATGATCAAGAGCAATAAAAGCTCAGAAAAATGTTAGAAGGCGTAAAATGCTCATGGTGGAAAACCTGAAATTGTGGGCCCACAAATGGATAAATTACTAATGCAATTTACAACAAATGAACATTGAGGCTTTATCCAATGGGTTTTTGATTTATATATATAAAAAAGATTTAGTTTGAAAAAGGGTCATTGATTGGGCATCAATGACGGGTTTTTTTCACACTTTCCATATGCATGTGCGAGAGGGAGTTGTTAGACTGACATGGGGCATGATGAGTCTCATCTCATTCATGACATGTAGTATTTCATGGTAGGATTGGGCATATTCTATGTGGAATGTAATATGGGATGTGATTATGAGTATTGCATATGTGCACTTAGGCGGAGAGCCTTTTAGAGGAGTTATTTTCTATTGAGCATTGCTCACCTGGTCAGGACCCCCTTCATGTAAGGGTCTACACAAATGGACTGCCTCAAACAAGGTTGTGATTACGAAGAAGGCCGACATGTGGCCTTGATAAATCTTTAAAATGCTAGGGACAAACTAGTTATAGCATGTATTTTTGTATAAAAGAATTGTAATTAAATTCTCGACTATTGCCATCATGGCTCCGTATGTAATAATGGTAAGAGGCTCGTGGATCTGACTCTGGCTGCATCAGACATTTATGTATTATTATCACATTTTCAACTTAAATATAAGAATGGGTCCTGAAGGGATAGATCGTAGGTGGTGCCGAGGAACTCTATGTCCACGAGTAATTGGTACCCCAGCTCGACACAAGACTATATGTTCTATATAAGAGTGTTGTAATAAAATTTTATGGACTATCGTGATATAATTGTATATCAAGTATATGGACAAATGGACCATGTGTGTGGTCATTACTTTTTCGAGGCCCTAGACGGGTCATGGATATACTATTATACAAGTTGTATTTCTTGCAGAGCCTCCCGCATAAAAGAGAGTATGTCCGATTTTAATTAATTCATGGTCCCGTAAAAGGGGACACTTGCAGTGGTGCCGGTTACCCAACATCCACAAGTCTTTCTACAAATAATATGTAAGTGATATTTTGAATGACGCCCCAAACTCCGGGGTCCGTTGACTAATTGGCCAACCTCGCGGAACACTCCGTGGAATGCTCTGGGTGACTCCGACATTTCTCACGAAATCAAGTAAAGTCTCCTTTGTACTCCGGAGCTCTCACCCAAATACAAAACCCGTATATACCCGCTCAAACAAGGTAATATATCCAATATATCCAATATATCCAATCACATGAGTAATATGGCCACTTGGACTCCACAAACGATACCATAATACATACTAATCCATGAATCAAACTATATACCAAATAGTTACAAGAGTTACAATATTTTCTCTTCTATACAATACATATATTAAAATTAGACATTTCATGTATATCATCAACCAAAGCCACAACCCCGCTTCTTCTAATCCTCAATCCCTAGGATCTAGTCGTCCCCTCACACGCCTCCCCGTACCTGTAAAATAATATCCTGATTGCAGTGAGCTAATGCTCGCAGTGGAATCGCCCAGTGGGCTACTCCACCTAAGTGCAAGGCAATGTTCCAAAATAAACATACACTCAAGTAAAATGTATCCTACTTAACGCTTCCATACGACCAACTCCATCCCAAGTCCTCATCGACTCTCTCACACTCGCCTAAGCCTCAGATGAGAATTATTGTTTTGTTAGTGGACAACCCTCCGATGCATATATATCAATTGCCGCCTCCGACGATTGATATATTTGTTCAGGACTACCTCTCCGATGAATATCAATTAAGTCGCCTCCGACGATTGATATTTTTAATTTGACTACCCTCCGATAATTAATATTTTTAGACAACCCTCCGAAACCATTTTCTCTTAGATTCCATCTCATGCACTCACCCTATAGTCCTAGGGTGTTCCAAAGGCATATGGATGCATGTATGTCAATTCCACATGTAAAGCCTAATCACAGCGTAAATATGTAAATATGCACATATCCACATATTATCCAATCACAATCATCTCATGTAATTAATCAATTCATACATCAAAATTAGCCTACTTTGGGCTAATGATCAAACACGAGTAATTCTACTTGAATTACTCCGACCAAACATATTAATTCGAAAAATTAATTTGAGTAAACACGTTTCGGAATAGTGAAACCTCAGCTACTATTCCCGAAAATTCATTAAATCATCGGCTCACTTAGTGAACCCGGTTTCACGACAATTCCTCCTGGCCCTATGCATATCACAATACAATTCATTTCATAATTTATGAATTTAGCACTTCATCAGCCTGATAACACGCGGGATCAGAAAAATTTCTAAAAAATTTCCAACAATTCGGTCCTAAGTTTTCGGGGATCGATCAAACGACCCTCACTCTACCTCATTCCGCTCAAACATCGAAAAAAGTACTTAAAAAGAAGGAATAAACCCAAGTAGGGAGAAACCTCTACCTCAAGGAGTTTGTCTAAACTCCTTAAATTTGGTACTCCACGCGGCCCTCTCCGCACAGAGCAAATCTTTCCTTGTCCCGAAGATCGCCGGGCCTGACGTCAGATTTTAGAGAGAAGCTCGACCTCTCTCACTACAAAACCTCCATTTTTTGCTTATGTCACTTACTGACGTCTCCACGTTTTTTTTGCTTTTGAATTTGTGGGAGAGACAACCACTATTCCTTTTTGTCCTTTAGTGACTTATTTCAAATTCCATAATGACCGTTATGTCCATCTTTTCTCAGTTTTGATATTCGGTTCTACCTCAGCCGTCCATTTTCATCATTTATCTACTCATGCCACTTATGGCACATGAGTACGTGTTATATGTGACTTTCGTCACATCAAAATCGCTTTTATCACACCTCGAACCGCGATGCCCTCGAAAACGTGCAAATTCGATAATCGCCCCGGAATTCAAATTCAATTTTATGTGCTAGCTAGATTTACAAGACAATTCCAAAGGGTGAAACTGCTTTCACATCCAAGATCTAGAATAAATTCCGAATTTTTAACCCAAATAACAATTTTGTAATCGAATTACGATTTTTGCCTTTATTCCGTGAAATTGAATTTCTCGGGTCTTACATTCTCCCCTCCTTAAAAGGAATTTCGTCCCGAAATTCAGGACGATCACAATCATTCACATGCATATGCAACGTGCACTCTACCATGCATGTAAACAGTAATTTAAGTCTTAAACGACTAAACCACGTACCTTCATCCTTGGCACAAGAAGGACAGTGGCCTCGCATCGCATCCTCGCCTCCCACGCTGACTCCTCCACTCCATACTGATTCGCCATAACACCAACACTGCCCTCACCTGGGCCTCAGGTTGCAAACCCGATCACGACTATCCAAATGCACACCGGTCCCCTCCTCAAAGGTCCCATCGTCAACCCCAACCGTCCCAATCCACCACATGAGCTGGATCTCGAGTATACTTCCGGAGCATGGAGACGTGAAATACCTCGTGGACACCTGACATGCTGGGCAGTAAAGCCAACCAGTACGCTACAACGCCTATCCTCTCGAGTATCTCGAAAGGCCCAATAAACCTCGGCGATAACTTTCCTCGCTTACCGAACCTGACCACTCCTCTCTTAGGCATCACCTTCAAGAAGACGTGATCCCCAACCTCTAACTCTAAGGGTCGACGTTGTACATCAGCATAGCTCTTCTGCTGGCTCTGATCCGTGAGAAGACGTTGTCGTATCAAGCTCACCTTCTCGGAGGTGTCTCTAATCAAATCAAACTGATGCAGCCTCTCCCACCTCGTCCAACAATAACGGTGATCTATGCTATACGCCTCCCATACAATGCCCTCATATGAAAGAGTTCAGATACCGCCATCACCATTGTTGTAGGCGAATCCCACTAAGGGAAATTGATCCTCTACCCTTATAAACCAGGACGTATGCTCGCAAATGTCCTCTAACGACCAGATATAATCCACACAACGTGTAACCCTACACAACCCTTACTTTGTGTGTAAACGCTGACCTTCCCAAGGTCACAATCGCTGATAATCCAATAGACCATCAACCTAGTCCAAGTCATGTATGACATCCATATATTGAGCTTTTGCCGGCTCAACAACACCCAATTCAATTTCCAAAGGGGTATCCAAATCTCGAGTCGGTCCCGACTCCTATCATTCAACTTTAAGTCTACATGATAACCCGGGTCAGGTGTTCTCATCTCTGCAACATACCTTCTACTTACACTTCGAGCCTGCATTCACACATAAATTTGGGATATCACCCCGGTCTCTACACCCTAACCTGTGCTTCTCACCTTAGGGGATTTACGGCCCCTTTTTGCTTTGCTCAACACACTCTAATTACTCTTCATTTCCCGACCGAACTATGAGTCTTCATCGACAGCCCCCAAAGACAAAACTCCAACCCACACTCACCAAGAGTGGTGAATGACAAGACTGCACCCACACCCGACTGACGCCGATGTTACCGTGCACACGAACGCAATAATGCTACACCGCGGACAATCTAATCCAGGTCCACCATGAGCAGAACTTCTGAGATCACTCACTCATAATCCCGACCTATCAAAGCCAACTCACCCTACACCCTAGGGAAGAACATCCATACCGGGCTTTCAAAGGCCTTAATCCTAAGCCCAAATCCAAGGTCGTGGTCGTATGATAACCCGACTAAGGTCCCACCACTAATACTAACCCGATGGTCGTCAACTCATCCATGTCAAACCCCGACATCAACAACCAATAGGGTCTACCACCCTAAGGTCCACCACGCCTGGCCGCAACTCCTCGATCCGTCCCGACTCGACCCACACCGGGGCCCTCCGGCTCCATTCAGGTCACGGAGTGCTTGTATAGCACCCTCGAAATCGAAATTGGTTCCTCCGACCCGCATTGTGGTCCTGGAGGAATGAACTCGTATACTCTCCCTGCTCTACGCCTAACTGGACCCGCGCCGGTCCCAAAGCCCCTGGATCCCTATATCTAGTGGCAACTCGTCCCACATGCCCAACCCGGCCCCAGTCTTGAAACCCTCGTGTGAGCGTGGTCTCTCCGCCTCTTCCCGAACTAGAAGAAGGTCGATCCTCCCTCTGGGCTACCAACACCCGCATCCCGAAGGCTCCGAGTAATCCTAGATCTCTCTCTCTCCATGGTCAAGGTCGTCCCAACCACGGAGTCCACGTCCCGCAGCGAAATCCACGATCCCGCCTCGAATGGAAACTCACCATTCCTCGAATCGGATACCTGTACCAATCCCAAGAAACTACGATCTTGAAGATCGACATCTCTGGCCTCTCCCAACTCATCACCCGACCTTCTCGGTCGAGACCGACACTTCCGATGTCGACACCACGTTGTCCCAAATCTCACCTCAAGAAGTTTCAAAACCGCCATCGATCCGCGCGACAAATGATGGTCTCGACAAATCGTAACACGATCCTCGCGATGCTCATGCTCCCACTGATCGGGAGTGCATCAAATGTCATCTACGAAGACCACGCATAAACCGATCTTAAATAGGGTTGGAACACCCTATGCATGAGATCCATGAATGCTGCGGGCGCATTCGTCAATCCAAAGGGCATCACCGTAAACTCAAAGTGCCTTATAACTGCCTTAAACGCCGCTCTTAGGGATATTCGTCCCAAACCCTCACCGATGGTAACCAAGGCGGGCGTCTATCTGAGTAGACTCGCGCCTCAACCGATCAAACAAATCATCGATCCTCGACAATGGATACCGATTCGATCGTGAACCCTCTCGCTCAACTGTCTGTAATCACTACTACTGGCTGGGTCTTGTCCTTCTTTCGTAAAACGTGAACCTGAGCGCCCATGGTGAAGTGCTCCGCCTAATGAACCCTTTATCCAATAGCCCATGTAACTAGACTCGAGTTCCTCGCGAATCAATCCAGTGCCATCCTAGCGCGGAGTCATAGAGATGGAAGTAAGTACCAGGTGTAATTCATCATCGAAGTCTACAACCCTCGCTCGAGGTCGTCTGTAGCCTATCCGGAAAAACATCCACATATCTCGCACACTACCCGAGTAGACCTAAGTCCGGGCCCTCCGCCCTTCAGTGGTAAGGCTCAGCTTAGCCAACCCGCTAATCGCCCTGACACTGGACTCGCTTCATCGCCCGGGGGTAAAATGTCGCGCGTTTTGTCTCCCTAAAATACCACACGAAAATTTGGCCCCGTGGTAAAGTGTGAATATTCCTACGCTCACAATCGAGCAATCGACCCCAGAAGCTATTGTCAATCCATCCCCGTGGATGACATCAACTTTGACATGTCCATGATCCTCTGTGTCCACTGCGGGAGTAGAGTCCTCGAGATTCCAAAATAACCTCGACATATCATCCTTATTCTCGCCCTAATCTCTGTGGGAGAACCTTACCTACAAAGGCTCCTCTAAGGTCTCTAGAGGTCCTCGCCCATTTCCACCATATTCGGGGTTCACTTCTACCGAACACACACGAAGTCTATCTCAGAGTGTTAGGGAGGCCGGTATAACCTCTAACACCTTCTCAATCTCAGATGAACCAATGGTCCGCCACCATCTAATTTCCTCCCCTATGAACGCCTGGAGGATGATGCGCCCTAAACCTCCGGAGGTTTCTAGGATCTCCCTAACTACCTGCTACGCTAGCCTCAGGCGATGAAGAAATTGGCGAGAATACCTACAAATTCTTACAAAGGCCTCGTCGAACAACATCGGTGGTCGGGTCAACCGCCAAGCAGCTCGACTAGTACCGTGGACGCCTCTACGCCCTCGTCCTCAACTAGCCATCTACGCTTAAATGACAAGTTCAATTCTAATGCAAGATTCTACTTTAGCTTCAAATACAAATTTCAAGATACTATTCATACATAAATCGGTTGTATATTATTACTTGTCCTTTTGCATTTACAAGTATGCAAGACAATTAATTATACATTTAAACATTGTTTTCAAATAAAATTTTATTTTCGAAAATTTCATTTTTGAAATTCTCATTTTTCAAAATTTTCACTTTTAATTTTATTTGATTTATTTTATTTAATTAAATATTTAATTTTTTCGCTTTTTTCCAAATTTATTGGAAACAATCTAAAACATATCCATTTTTTTTCATTTTCTGTATCACTCAAATAAATTTTTAAAAATTTATTTAATTAATTTTCTTCTGGGCCACTCACTGTGAAACCTTAGAAAATTATTATCTTCACCTCATTTGTTTTTTCCTTTAATCTTTGACATTTTGTCTAAAATCTTCCCTAAACCTCTTGATCCAACACTAAACCTAGTGTTCAACCTTAAAATTTTCTTAAAATCTCATTATCCTACAAACCAAATAAATTGATTACAATTTATTTCATTTCCGGTTTACACACTGTAACTCCTAAGATTTGTTTTCCAACATAATAAGTGCTAATCACCTAAGCACCCAAACATCATAACATATCACAAACCATGTTATAAACATCATTCACATAACATACAACTCATGTTATACACACAATCACACATCAAACACCATACATGCAATGTTCTATTCCCGTGATTTCCTAGGTAATCTCATACCTAAACCGAACATCAAACCACCCAAGTGGTGATGATACCCAAACCTGAGCCCCTAGGTATCTCAGATACCCAAGTTCTCCGATACCAAGCCGTGACGCCCAAACCTCGGGGTCCGTTGACTACCCACACCATGAAACACTCGTGAATGTTCCGTGACCCAACATTTCTCACTAAAATCGGTAGAGTCTCCTTTGCACTGAGCTCCTACCTAAATACAAAACCCGCATATACCGTCCTAAATAGTGCAATATATCCAATATATCCACATATCCAATCACATGAGTGACACGCTACTAAATTCACAAACGATACTTATAATACATAAGAACTATGAATCCAATCCATACCAAATAGTTACAACGCTACAATATTTTCATTTATATTACATATATTAAAATTAGACATTTCAATACATGTATATATCATCAACCAAAGCCACAACCCGACTTTCTTCTAATTCTCAATCCTCAGACAAGCCGTCCCTCGCACGCCCCTCACACCAGAAATAATATCCTCGACAGGTGAGCTAATGCTCAAGAGTGGAATCGCCTAAGTGGGTTACTCTCCACCTATGCAAAGGTAATGTTCCAAATAAACATACATTCAAGCAAATGCATGATCCTACTTGAATGTCTACATGACCAACTCAGGTCCCGAGTCCTCACCGACTCTCTCTCACACTCGCCCAAGCCTCGCATGAATTATCGCTTTCTTAAGTGGACAACCCTCCAGATGTATATATATCAACTGGGTCGCTCCGACGATTGATATATTATTTGTTTGTGGACTACCCTCCGATGAATATCAATTTGGGCAGCTCCGACGATTGATATTTTAATTTGGACTACCCTCCGATAATTAATATTTTTAGACAACCCTTCGAACCATTTTCTGGGGATCATCTCACGCACTCACCCTATACCCTAGTGGTAAAGGTATACTGAATGCATGTATGCCAATTCCAATACATTTAATCATTACGTAAATATGTAAATATGCACATATCCACATAATATCCAATCACACAATCATGTCATGTAATTAATCAATTCATACATCAAAATTAGCTCACTTGGGCTAATGATCAAACACGAGCAATTCTACTTGAATTACTCTACCAAACATATTAATTCGCAAAAATTAATTTGAGAACACGGTTTCGAGAATAGTGAAACCCTCGGTTACTATTCCCGAAAACAAATCACTCCGCTCACTTAGTGAACCTGGCTCACGGCCATTTCCGCCTCTACGTGATATCACAATACAATTCATTTCATAATTCTAGCGAATTTAGCACCCCATAACAGCCCCGACAGATACGGACTGTAAAAAAATTTCTAAAAAATTTCCAACAATTCGGTCTCAAGTTTTGGGATCTCATCAAACTGGGCCTACGCCTCATTCAAATTTCATAAACATCGAAAAAGCATTTCCTAAAGAAAGAATAAAACCCAAGTAGGGAGAAACCCCTACCTCAAGGAGTTTGTCTAAACTCCTTAAATCCGGTACCCACGTGAAGCCCTCTCCGCGTAGAGCAGCTTTCCTTCTTGTCCCGAAGACTACCAATGGTTGGATCACCCGTATTTTTAGAGAGAAGTCAGACCTTCTCTCACTACAAAACCTCCATTTTTGCTTCGCCACTTACCACGGCCCTTCCACGCTTTTGCTTTTGAATTTATGTGGCAGACAACCACTATTCCTTTTTGTCTTTTATGACTTATTTCAAATTCCATAATGACCAAGTATGTCTCTCTTTCTCATTTTTGATATTCTACTTCCTACTCTCGGCCGTCCATTTTCATTATTTATCTACTCATGCCACTTATGACATATGAAAGACGTGTTATACGCGACTTTCGTCAGACAAAATCGCTTTACTAAGACCGAATCAGAATTTCCACTGCCTCAATTCAACGAAATTTTACGTGTTAGCTAGATTTTGCAAGACAATTCCAACGGTGAAATCCGTTTTATCATCTGAGATCTAGAGAATAAATTCTTGATTTTTAACCGAAATAACAATTTTGTAATTGAAATTACGATTTTTTCCCTTATTCCAGAAATTGGAATTTCTCGGGTCTTACATTGAATGCCTCAAACATTGGGGTATGATAGTATGGTTTTGTAATATATGTTAAATTATATGATTATATTTCAAGGGGAATGTGTTAGGAAATGCCTCGGGCTTAATCAAGCTTAAAGTCTATTAGCTTCGTGACACCTTTTCCTAACACGTATATGGTAGTTGTGGTGTCACAGCCATCTCATTTCAAGGTACATCACATAAGTACTTCAGGTGGATTGAGGATAAGATTTTGCTCGAAATTGAAGTTACTACAAAAGGTGAAAAAAAAAATAATTCTTTTAAAAATGAAAAGAATGATATAAGGGTAATTCTCCTATGAAACCTTTACATATAAATAAAAATAATAATAAAACATTTTATTATTCATTGGATCCTCCGCTCTCTACGTACTCTCCCGATCTGCAGTAACTCCATAAGCTAGATTTGAAGAAAGGTTTTCAAGAAGTAAGATTTTTTCATACATCTTACTACAATGAATCGAATATATATATAAGAATGGTTTTCTGTTCATAGAATCCGAAAAACCTATGATGTCGATATAAGGTTGAATAAGTAATTCGAAATGTAAGATACTTTCTTTATTTATTTTCCTAAATTCTTTGGTATAAATTCTTTAATTTTCTTTAAGTTTAGGTCAACCCTGAAGAAATCATATTTCGATTTCACTATCTTTATTTTAAAAATAAAATAAAATACTAATTGGTGGTGTCGTACTGAATTGTTTTGAGAACGAGAATAAAAAAAATTTAATAAATAAAGTGCCAGAAAGGACCACCATAGTTGGAAATAAGGGGTTAAAAAAAGTAAAGTTTGGGACCATCAGATATAGAGTATAGAAAAAATAAAAGAAGAAAATAAATAAATAATATAGTAGCGGACCACATACTTTGAGATTGTAATAATACAAGAAAGAAAAGTTTTGGTAATCAGAGTGAATTAAACGTGGTGTGATGCGACAAGCAAGTCAGTGCAAGTCAATGTTAATCTTGTCATTATTTTTGTTGGAGTGAATTTAAAAGACAAAAATGTACATTTAGTAAAGCCAAAAGTGACATATTGTTATGGTTAATATCATTTAATATTAAAAGAAATTAAGTTTAAAAGTCTTTCACAAAATAGACCTATAAAACTTAAAGTCTAGGTAATAATTGATATTAAAAAAAAATTATAGATATTCCATTTATTTTAGAAAAAAAAAACAAAAGAGGTAAAAATTTGATGATAAATTCTTAGAGAATAATAATAAACAAATATGACAAGTTTGGAAACTAAAGTTTTTTATAAATATATGTATGTGATAAGTAATTGAGGATATACTTTTGGAGTAAATATTTGTTATGATTTGAGAATTTATTTAGATAATATTGTGATCAAGATAGATATTGAGTCCTTTAAAAAAAAAGATAAATATTAAAGGATAATATGATATAAAATATACTATAATAATTATTTTTAGTAGAATATGTGGAATTAATTAAGAATATAAATAAATAAGTATTTGAAATCATATTCGAAGGAATTCAACTTT
This sequence comes from Tetrastigma voinierianum, assembly GCA_016808115.1. Classification (NCBI taxonomy): domain Eukaryota; kingdom Viridiplantae; phylum Streptophyta; class Magnoliopsida; order Vitales; family Vitaceae; genus Tetrastigma; species Tetrastigma voinierianum. The sequence continues at coordinate 31,715 of JAEQBH010005095.1, forward strand.
ATGGAAGTTTTGAAACTGATGGTGCTTTTTCTATCGAAATCAATGGAGCCCGCAGGAGTAGCTGGTCGATTCAGCTGGGCCGGATCGACCAATAACCTACAAACCTCAGAATGAATCCTGATGGTCCGACGAGGGTGCGCCCCCCGCCGGCCTCCGATGCCTAAGTCATTCTTATGGAAAGGAAAGAATTAATTCATCACTTACGCTACGATCAAGGCTTCTTTGTCATGGGTTGTCGGATATTTATAGTGGATGATCATGGACTTTCTTATTGATGGTGATATTTACATCCCTCCCATCAGGTGGGGATCTTTTTCTTCCCTTATCGCCTACTTAATATTTGGAGGATACTCAAGGTCGTGACCATGGGGATCCTTCTTTCCTTAATGGGTACCAGATCATAAATATGGAGTGCTTTCCTTTCTTATGACTCATCAGGAGGTCAACGGATTTCCCTCGTCACCAGTTCGATCCACTAGGCTGAGTTTTCGACCCTAGGCCCAAGCCTGGGGGGGTCCAAGACATTGTTATGGGTCGGGTTCCCCATTGAGGCTTTTTCTCTCGTCGCCCCTCGTCAGATGCCGCTTCAGCTCTCTCAGCCTTCCTAGGCCTGTTTTCAGCCTGGTCGCTTTTAGGCACTATCAAAACTTATTAATTAAATTATTAATAGTTAGGATGTTTAAAATATTATTGTGGATTAATAGTATTGATATTATGACATTGTTAGGATTTTCAAACCTATAATTTTAGTGAATAATTAATGATGATAGCTCCTCCTACATACTTAGGGGTGAAATATTCTTTCGAGATTCTTTTTCCTTATTACTTTTCAAAACTTTTGTACTCTTTTGAGGTAAGGAATATACTGAAAAGTCCTACATGGTCGGGCACCATTTGATATTTGATGACCAAAGAAAATATATTTGAAATGTATTTGATTTGGACTTTGATATGAAAGTGTTTGAATCGAAATTTGATATGAAATTGTTTTGATCACATTTGATATGAAACTGACTTGAAATGGATATGAGAATGTTTTGAAGGAAAATTTCGAATGTTCTAGCTTATTTTTTAATCGAAGGTCTTGATGAAAAACATCTCCTATTTATTATATGATTGAAAACTTTTTGATCCATGAAACTATTAGTATTTTCGATCCAAGATCGCCTATGTCGCCTTCTACCCCACACCTTTAGATCGGGGCAAGATGTATAAAGGCAAGAGGATGACACCCTGATGAATCATCCACGATCTTTGCAAGTATACTCCCAAGCAAGCGGACTTGTCCAGCACCATATGCTTGTTCACAAGGTCTCTCTAATGCACTTCCCATACTAAGCTAAATTTAATTATAACTAGAATCGACCGTCTGCTTCATTAGAAACCAATCAACCAAAAGAGTGTGATGATACAAAAACAATGCAAGATTTTTCCATTCCTAAGTTCCCATTTATCTTCTTAATTAAGACTGCTCCCCTAACTTAAGAATTGTTCATCAACAAAGCTCAAATTTTCTCGATAATGCAAACATGATATAAAATAGAGTTTCTAGACCTTTCCCTTTTAATTCCACATTCGGGGGATCTAGCCTCGATACTACTTCTATTGTAACAAACCGCACTAGATGTCTAGATCTGATCACATAGATATTGTCCGTCTAACCCATCACAATTTTAAGATATGTGTACTTGGTTAAGAGTAAGTAGTAGCTGATCATATTAAAAACTCCTCTGCTTGCTTGTCAAGAAAACGAGGGAAAAAGGAAAATGGAAGAAGGACGGAGAGCCAAATCTAGAGAGGATAAAAAACTCAAAGGAAAATGGAAGCTAGAGAGAGAGAGAGAGGGAAAAGGAAGGGTACTGTGGAAACCAAAAGTGAAAGGCGCCAATGAGAAAGAGGGAGACGAGACGCCAGAGCCCAAGGCCTCCCTCCTATATGGCCAACGAAGACAAGTGGGTGATTGATCCAATCTCTAAGTGACACATAATCCCGCAGCCAAAGGCCCAAAGAACTCTCCAAAGCTCAGAGTCTCCGTCCATACCATTGAATTCACTTCCTTCCAATTCTCCTCAAAGGCGGGTAGTCTCCTTCTCCTTCTCCGCTCCATTTTCCACAGCCTATTGCAATGCTCGCTTATTTATTAATACTAGCGTAGTCCAACAATTGCCATGGATATAACAACATTCTCTCTTCTACGAACAACAAGAACTCGTGCTTTTCTCTTTTCTTGTTTTGAAACAAAACAAACTCACATTTCTATGATTAAAAGTTAAAAACCTCAACTAAAAATTTATAAACTAAACCACTCTCGATTTTGGGTTTTGATTTTGATGATGCTCGCTTTGAGCTGGGCAGAGGGGGAGGGGGTGACTTATGCCCGAAGACCTTAGTACGACTCAAGGGTGTTATAGTCATTTTGGGGTATTGGCTATTATGTGGCCACGTGTTTGGTTTAGTTGGTGTAACCGCCGGATATCCGAGAAACCAGAATCCCGTGATCCCAACTACCCCCAACTTTCGCCCCTAACAAATTTTTCAATTTTGTCTTCTGTGTGTATGTAAAACCTTTTAAAGTTTTTTCAATAAATTTTGAGTTTTACATGGAAATAATTTGTTTGAAAAAAAAAAATTTAAATTAGTTTATCAAAATAATAACAAAAATAGTGTGTCGCTGTCAAGAATATCGGCAATTTAAATGATAAAATGTTGTTGTTTGTGAAAACGGTAATTAGACAGTTCAAATACAGTTGTCATGGACAATGACAATTAAGCTTTTTCTCAGTGAGTCATTTGCGTTGCGTGGAGTCCGCTTACTATTAAAAAACAATGAATAATGCAAAACCCACCCCCTCAATCAAGTAAATTTGATGTTGACTGGGTTTCCCATTCTAACCTCATATCCTCTTATCCAATTTCCTTCCCAAAGTTCCTAAAGTATGAATAACAATCGACAACCCGGTCCAAAGATGCCTACAAGGCGCCCATCAAATTCACTTCAAAATATAGACTTTACTACTTAAACAATTTCTCATTTCCACCCTCATGTCACTAAACCATTCCTCTTTGATTTTAATTATATTAAACTATAAAATAAATAATTATTTTTCGATATAATTGGATATCATTTGACAGACTAAATAATTCTCAAACACATCTTGTCCCACCAAAAACCTATCAACTCCATTGTCAACTCAAGTTCATAACTTCAAACTATATTCCTTTTTTTTTTTGTAGCCAACTATACTCCTTTTTCACCCTTTTTTTTAACATGGCCGTGGAGCTACTTAGATTACACCTATGGAGTATTAATTAACAAATAAATGAATACTTTGGTGATCCGGAGGGACTAAGAACTCAAACTAGTAATTATTAAAAAAATAAACTCAAGATTTGATCGAATAAGCTATTTCTTAAGTTCTTCGGATTGGTCAGCTTTAATAGCCTTGTATTTTATGTTTATTTTAATTTTTAAATTTCTTTCCTTTTTGTTATACTGTATGGGTAATATATTTCAATTCCTATGATTGAATATAATTCATCAATTGTGGCTTTGATGGATTGGGAGTATAAATATGGCCTATTGGATTGCTATGAAATGATTTAGAGAAGTTGGTTTTGTAGGTGGTGGGTGTTTTGAGACAGTTTCGAGTGTGTTTGGAAGCTTAGAAATGGTTGCGGAAACATGCTTTCTGCTACAGTAGGAGTAGGTCTTTTATTTATTTATTTATCCTTTCAGTGTTAGTGAGATGATATGTGTTGATGATTTTAATTGTCTTAGAGGAGTCACAATGATGGATTGTGCTCTTTCTGGTCCCTGAGAAATGATTGGGGAACCCTAACCCTAAAACATAAACCCTAAACTCCTAACCCTAAAAGCCTAAAACCATATACCCTAAAACCCTAAACCCTAAAACCTTAAAACAATAAACAATAAACCCTAAACCCCAAACCTCCAACCCTAAAACCCTCAAACCCTAAATCCCTAACCCTAAAACCCTAAAACCCTAAAACTCTAAAACCCTAAAACACTAAACCCTAAACCCTAAACTTCTAACCCTAAAACCCGAAAACCCTAAAATCCTAAACCTTAAACCTAAATTTGAAATTGAGGACAATTTGAAATGTCATATTTTTATTTTTTAGAAGCTGATTGTTTTCTTTATGATAAAGCTGATGTGATAAGGATAATGACCTCTCATATTATTTAATTCATTTGGGACCATTTTGTACAGGTCAATTATGTCAATTTCAACTATTCCCGTGATATGTTATTACAATGGAAAAATATTGAGGACTGAAACAGATATCAAATACGCGGGGAGCAAAGTCATATTGTGCCTTGGATGTATCTATGAACGACGCTTGAACAATTGATTGATATGATATACCTAACGACAACCATTGACAAACAAGGTTCAAGTTAGTCCTCACTGTGGTATCTCTAAAAGGGAAATAGTTCCAACCTTTCCTTAATATGATGACAAAGAGGTACCGTAATGTTAACATGGTTGAATAATAACCAGCATTCGAGGAAATTGAATTGTATATTGAAGTTGTTCGGAAATAAGCTACAAGTGAATCAATCTATGGGTGGCCATCTGATTTATCGTTCACTTACAATTATAATGTTGCGTAATTCAATTATGGTGCGAAGCTATCCAAGCAAAGACCAGATAATCGAGTATATGGAGATGTGATGAAGACTGCGCTTTATGAAGAAGCTAATGATGAATCTGATGAAGATGTTGATGATGAATCTAATGGAGACTGATGTGGTTCGCTATGGACATGTATCATCATTCCATACTTTTAACCAAGTTTTGGAGAATGAGCAAGGGATATATGTCTCTGCGCATGCACCATCGTGTGATGTATCAAATAACCTAGATGTTGAGACATTAGATGAGTTATCCCCTGTTCATTATCACTTACCACCAACACCTCCATTTGAACATGTTGAAAACTTAGGTAATGCTATTTCAAGTGCGTGGACTCCATGGGTGCAACATAGTACCGATTATTCGAGTGGAGAATTCCTTAGTCACAAGTTTTTAATTCCAAATCTGATTTGCAAGAGGCTGTAAATATTTACTCAATTAAAGTATACCAAGAGTTTGTTGTTGTTGTATTCTCAAAAAAATTGCTCTTTTTAAGATATAAGGAGGCTGAAGAATGTCAATGTCTATGGAAGCTTCGTGCCATGGTTGTAAAAGATACTTGTTTATTTGTTATCAACAAATATAAAGGGCCGCATACTATAGTGTCAATCCGCTTTTGAACCAGACCATCATCAATTGGATTCAAATGTGCTCATGCTCATATAAAGGTAATACTAAGGCACAATTACATCAATTATGGCCTGCTATTCAAGCAAGTGTGATGGAGAAATTGAGATATGAAATATCATATAAAAAGGCGTTGGAAAGCATAAAGCACTTAGATAGTTATTTGGTGACTTTTCTCAATCATATACACAACTACCACGTTTGTTCTTAACCATAGAGCAAGCAAATCCTGAATGTGTTGTAATTTGGAAAACATGTGACATTAATTATGCCAAACACTCAGATATTCCAACTCGTGTTCGGTCATCAGCTTCATCTATCAAGGGTTTTGAACATTGTCGCCCTGCATGAGTGTTACACCATATTGCTAGATCGTTACACTGTGATCAAGAAGAGCATCGTGATCACGGCTACGATAAGGGGGCATCTACATCACACGACCATCCACACCCTGTCATCCACCCGCATGTATGCAACCCATTTGAGGTAGAGGGAGAGGGAGAGTTGATCAACGAGGTCGTGGTCGAGATGGTGGCCGAGGTCATGGTCGAGATGGTGGCCAAGGTCATGGTCGAGATGGTGAGGGCGGTCGTGGTACACCTGAGTTGACATTGCCTACTTCGATACCCCCCATACTTACCCATCACTGAGATTTTTATACCCCCACAGACTTACACATCACCTTCCATACCCCTAGACACTTACACATCTTTACCATATTCGGTGTCACCAGAGCCAGCCTCCATAGCATTAGATATCACCTTCTCATCCCATCCTTTATCATCCCCTACATTGCCTCCCATCGGTGACACCATCCTTGACCTTGTATCGAGTCAAGTGCACTTCAGCCTAGGGCGACCCTGGCTATGTTCCACACATACTACGAGTACTTCCATCCATCGCTCCTCGGCTCCATTAGCTCCCCTCAAATTTCCCTCTACTCCATCACCCATCACTGCTTGAGATGGACCTTATAGATCAACTAGCTGTTTATTCTAGGCGCCGTCCTAAGAAAAATATAAAGACGCCATCTTGTGGGACTCATTGATATATGTTGATATTTTTATATATTGATATTTGTATACAAATTTTTTATATATTTATATGATTTGGTTTATGCATGGAGGTCATAATCGGCTAGTGTTCCTCGGCTAGTGAGGTTGTCTGTTATGATTATTTGATGAATCGTAAAGTCGTGCCTCAGCTTTTGCATCTTAGTTTACTGGCCGGTGTTTTTGTTTCTTTGTATAGTCTTGTGGCACCTATTGTATACATCTTGTATACTCTTTTTGTAGGTTGCTTTACAAATTTTGTTTCATTGAGCTCTCTTTTGCTTATCAAAAAAAAAAAAAAAATAATCAAATGATAGAGCTCCATGGCACTACTTAGACACATATGTGTCTTCTTTTTTTTAGCAAATGCATAATGACTAGTCCATTTTCAAAAGAAAAACGAGGCTTTCTTTTAGGGGCCAATATTACTAAAAATGTTAATGAAACCAATACAAGGATAAGTTGACTAATCAAATCAAATGAGAATCAACTGATTAGATTTTTAACTTCAGTGATGTTTTAGTTTCTCTGGTGATATGTATGAATGATTTCTCACAAGTATTTCGTCTAAAACCCAATTCCCAAATTCTTGACTTTACCGACGGGTCATGATTCACATGGTGCTTCCAAGAAAACTATCAGGATATTTCCTTCTTCCTTCAATGTGGGCTACTTAAACCTCAACATATTCTAATTCATTTTTATTTTTATTTTAAATTTATAAAAACTTAAATTTGGAGAATGATTACAAATAGTCTAATTTTTAAACAAACACTTATTAGAAATAAATTTTATTTGATCTATTATCAAATAAATTCAACTCACTATTGAGTATTAGAAACAAATACAATTGCGAATTATATAGTTGAAAAAGGTATTAATATTATAAATTCAAAAATTTAGTTATCAAATTTCTCTAAAGATTTTAGAAATATTATTGTGGATATTTATCAATCACCTTTACAAAATTAGAAAGAAATATTAAATAATGCATAATGTGGCTTTCCTATGACCTCATCATCTTTCAAAGTCGCTCTATATTGCTCAATAAGTTAATATTACATTAAATACTTCTAGTAGTCTAGTTGAGAAAATTATACCCAACTTATTATCTTTTAGTACTCAAAATATGTAATAAAATTTATATAGGTTATTAAACCAAAGTATGAAGAATGGTATCAAATATAAACTAATGGAACCAAATTTGAAATTTAAGCTAAATATATTTATGAACTGATTAAAAATTTATTTCATTAATCAAACAAGGCTATTAAAGTTGACCAATCCGAAGAACTTAAGAAATAGCTTATTTGATCAAGTCTTGAGTTTATTTTTTTAATAACTACTAGTTTGAGTTCCTAATTCCTCTTGACACAAAGTATTCATTTATTTGTTAATTAATAATCCATAGGTGTAATCTAAGTAGCTCCACGTCCATGTTAAAAAAAAGGTGAAAATGAGTATAGTTGGCTACAAAAACATGTGAATATAGTTTGAAGTTTTGAACTTGAGTCGATACAATGGAGTTGATGGGTTTTTGGTGGGACAGGATGTGTTTTAATTTTACGCAACGTTAAATGACTCAATGTGAGTGGATCGAGAAAGCTTATTCATTATTGTTCGGGACAATGCATTTGAACTACCTTAACTCAAGCCACAGACAATGACATTTGATTTTAATTGTCATTGCCCCCATAAATGGCTACATTACGCACTATTTTCAAGCTATTATTTTTACTTCAAAACTAATTTAATAATTTTTTTAACAAATTATTTGTGTTCAAACTCATAAATTTTACTAGTTAATTTTCTTTTTTACAAAATTTAATATTTATAATTTAATGATATAATTTTGGGAAAATTATGCTGATTCTATTTAAAAAAAAAGTTTACGAAGAATAAAAAAGGAAGGGCAAGCAAATTAACTCATTTATAAATAATTCATATGAGGTGTTTTGTTTGAGGAATATTCAAAATTGTTTTGAGGAAGAGAGTTATCGCTCAAGATTTTTATTATCCAATTATTTATTTTTCAATTTGTCTAGATTTTTCTCATATCTGCTCAAGACATTTGGGGGTAATTTTTTTTAAATCTTTATTTTCATATATGGGTTCTTGATTTTGTTTCAATTGTTGAAAATTGGAGTCTTGTAGGTTTGTTGTTTGTTGTTAATGATACTTTAAAAAATTGTATAAGTTTTGGTGCAAAGAAAGTATTATATGCTAATGTCAGTTATTTAAATTCTAAATTATTATTAGAATCTAAGAAAATTTTCTATGTTTTGATGAATTTGTTCACTACTTATATTGTAATTTCCATAATTTTAATCTACTAAGATTCCTAAATTAATCAAAAGAAGAAGAAACAAAGCTCGATTAGGAAACTAATCATTAATAGTGTGGGTACCATGGCTTTTGGCCCAAGACCCTATTAGAAGGTCTGTATATCAAAGCCCATAAGCCGCACCCAAATATCCTCACACACCGAACACGTATCCTAACCACCCGCACGACCCCACTTGTGGACAATCTAATCACAACGAAAGCTTAGGGGATTTATTGCCCGGGCACATCTTCTCCTAGTCGGCTACCATCTCTAAGAAGATGGCCAGCCAATGATTTCCCAACTGATCCCTCGCAGCTCGAAATCACATCCTCCCACGAATCACATAAGTAACCGTCCTTGAGATGATCAAACGATTCTTGAGGCAAAAATTCGGATGACTCGCATCGAAAAGGAAAACTACCGACGCCAAGCAATGAAGCCGCCTCCCTTCCATTTTGAACTAATCACCCACTTTCCATAAAAAGTTTAATTCATCCTTCCTTATAAATAAGGAAGGAATCACAATAGAAAGATAGGTGGATATACTTACTAAAAACTGATGTTGACTCTCCCTTATTTCTCTGTTCTTCGACTTAAGACGGAGATGCATTAACACACCACCACCGATGCATTGTTTGTTTTTGCAGGTTCATGCCCCGACGGTCCGGAGACTCCGAGAATCTAAGAGACAAAAATTGGATCCGTCTGTGGAAACGATCAAGCAAAAAATCTTATCGGCAACATGTGTGGGCTCTCCGCTACCTGATCTTTCACCCCCAAAGAACAACGTGGAGGCTGAATCAAGAAAGAGGCCCCCGCGCCGTTCTAGCTGTTTCATCAGTGGCATGCATCGCCGAGCATGAAGAGAAATTAGTAGAGAGCGACGACAGCCGAAGCAGGCCCCCGAAAATGTGCCCATGTGGCATAGGGGCGTAGTACCATCACTTCCGTTCATGTATCCTACCTTCGGGGCTGCACCCGCCCCGCACATGCTTACATCTACCATTGTCCGGGGACCTGAAGACATGCTATCCTCCCCGCCGACCAACACATTCAGCCATGAACCCGCCCCCGTGGCTTTGTCATACCGTCTTTTGCCATGTATGATGTCTCCTCTGATCCGTATGACCACATTTTGCATTTCAATTAGGCAATGATACTTAATGCGGGGGACGACCGCTTGCTATGCAAAGTGTTCCCAGCTAGCTTGAAGGGGCTCGCCTAGCTTGGTTCCACAAACACCCACGAAGATCTATCAACTCGTCTCACGAGTCATGGGCCGTGACTGCTTCCCAAGACTGCGGCTCGGGCCTCGACAAGGGAAATATCGCCTCCGGTGAAACCATCTTCAAGCGGAGGACGAGTCCATCCGCGACTTCAATTAGAAGATTTTTGAGGGCTGTCTAACAGGGATCGGATTCAGATAAGATGGACGCAATTCTTCGGGACTCCTCAAGGAGCTGGGGCCGACCCAATCCCATTCTTCCACTCAGTCGTTTGATCCGTCGCGGCAATGGAAGAATCTGTACGCACGAGCCGGATAAATATTCAATGCTGGAGGATAATATCTAGGTAGCCTCTCAAACCATGATGAACACGGCTCAAAGCAGCAAGTCGGCCACTAAGGGACAGTCTAAACAAAAGGGGAGTTAGGGTAAGAACCAAAAACGCTCTCGGGACCAATAGAGAGAAAGTGTAACACCACAAAATACACCCTAGTCGTTTTCAACATATTTAGGGTATATTATAAGCATTTTTCGTAATTATTATTTTGCTAAGTGAGAAATTTTCGAAACCCGGAATTTGTACAAGATACAAGGGTAAATTTGTAATTTGTCAAAACGGGACACAAAAGTCATAATATAAGAATATGAGATGCTATTTTGTAGTCAGCATAAGTTGATTTGCAAATGTGGGAGAGATGAAGGACTAAAGAGTAATAAACGGAAATTTGGAATAAAATGGGATAAGACTAAGCTGTTTCTCACTTTTTGGGAGGGCTTTTAAATTTGAAGAAGCAAGAGAGGATAAGAAAAGAAGTAGAGGTGGAAGAAGAAGAATAAGAAGAAGAAGAAGAGGAAAGGTATGGAAACTATTTGTGTAATGCTATAATTATGTATGGATTTGTATGGATTACTATGGGTTTGTATGGATTTGTGAACTTTTGTAGGGATTCTTGGATCTAGTCTAGTCTCTGTTCAGGTTTTATACGAGAAGTTCTAACTCACCATTACATGTGTTTGTGGAAGTCATTGCTGGAACTTGTAGGAATCTCTGTGTAGATAAGCTTGGAAATGAGGATTGCTATGGATTCGTGGGGATTCATGTAGGTTATTTACTGGGTGTATGAAATTCCTCTTCAGCCAGGGATTTGAGGTGTTTAAGAGTATGAATACTAGTTGGGTGTTAGGAATCCTCTTAATCGTCTCTTTGTGTTTATGTTTAGGTTACGAACCTTGGAAGTTGTTTTCGTGATGCTTTTGATTATTTTGGGTTTTGGTTGGATTTTGGATAAAATCAGCAAATCTAGGCAATTTCGGGGTCCTACGCCGCGGCATAGGGATCCCACGTAGTGGAGGCAGAGAGGGAGGCTTGGACAAGTCTCAGGTACATCGAGGCGTAGCAATGCTACTCCATGGCGAAGGCCTACGCTGTAGCGTAGCACTGTTCACAGACATGTGTTTTTGTCATATTTTGCTATTCTGTTATTCCGAGGACTTGTCTATTGGACTAATGAGGACCCTATAAGTGTATGAAAGGGTCCATTCATGTTTTTAAGGTAAAGGAAAAAGAAAAATTAGACCGTACTTCACCGCCTTGGTGAAGCGAGTTTGTTGTTGGCAAACTTAATGCCCCTATGATGAGATAGTAAGTTCCTGAACACATATAATTGTAGGACTCCAAGACCGATATTATCGACACGGCACCTCCGTACATGGGCGCATTAATTATAGTACTGGGTACTCCTCCATTAGTGTGACTACACTCTCCTCGACCGTGTTTCAGACTTCCCGATTAGTGCATGACGACACTCTCTCGACCGCTTTCACATTTAGTACTTTGGTACTCTCGATTAGTGGACGACACTCCCATCGCTTCTCAAAGACTTTTCGTGCTATGGCACCTCAAGATCGCATCGTACCTTCGTGGGTACTTATTGTGTCGTGGTCCTACCTTTACTTTTACTGCTCCAGTAGTCAAACAAATATATGATAAGAGTCTAAATAACGACAAGAGTAAAGTAATATACACGTTATGCTCGAATGTAATCTCCTAATAGTACCTCCGTACAAGTATAAGCTCGTGAGTACCTATAGCTACCTTTGTACAAGTATAAGCTCTTATAACTTTACTGAGATCTGAACAAGTATAAGTCCTGCTTATAAGTATAAGTACGTGTATAAGTTTGTTATATGAATTCATGAAAAATCTGATATCCGATAACGTATATCTATTACTCAGTATATGCTTATCAGAAATGAGTACTAGTGCATGTATTTATGTCATATGTTTCCCACTAAGCGTTAAGCTGAGCACGGGTTTTAATCCGTGTAGGTACAAAGGAGGACATCCGTGATCTTCCGCATACTGTTGGGCCAACAAATTAATAGGAGTTCATCACAAGCTCTCTGATTATGTAAACGTAAATGTACAATTTTTGTATATGTATATGTAAATGGGACTCAAGACTGTATGTATTGACATCAGAACAATTAATTACTAAGGGTAGTTTTATTTTGTATCTCAGATATGATATTTTGATTCAGCTTATAAGACTCAGCTCCACTCAATGTCTTAAAAAGGTGTAAAGAGTCCCGCATAGTTTCGCGCCCCTTCATCCACCTAGGCTGGGTCAGTGATGTATGAGGGAACCCCGCAGCTTTACCCTCTAAACATCTCTTACACCGGTACCTCTTCCTTTTCATCCGGATCACTCGACTCAAATGGCCCACACCAATTTAGCTCTATCCCGCACAACGAACTGGGCTGGAGATGATTACCATAGGACCATGGGCATGAGGACCAATCTGATGTCTAAGCCTGAAATTTTTTGGTGGAAAGATTAATCGTGGCTGACCACCTTAGAGATATAAACGGAGATGGTTTGTGGAGCCGAGGCCGCCCCCCACAAGGGTTGGAAAGAATAGCGCCAGCCGTGGAGCCCCGCCCGAACCTCGACCACCATAAACTACATACTAGGGCGACCTCGTTGAAGATCGCACGCCTATGCCAAAGAGGAGGCTGCTATGAAAGCAAACACAAATTTCGAGCCCGGTGAACACCATCCATCCCGTATAGCGTGAGGAGCAACCCAACCAATTGACGACCCTATATCCTTTCCTCCTTTTAACCTGTCCAGGGTCATTACTCCGCACCACAATGCACTCATACTTACTCTATGTATTAATAATTTCGATGTGCATAGAGTATTGGTTGACTCCCGGGCAAAGGCGGTCAATTAATTGATAAATCAGCCTACTTTACTCGTGATGAACATCTCTTTTAACAAGCCAGGTTAGGGTCGGGACAGAATCCGTCCCGGTTTAATGGGCAAACTACGTAATGACGAGCGACATTGCTCTCCTCGTTAAGGTAGGGCCTGAGGGGCTCAAAGATGTCTTATTTTCGGTTGTTGAGGACCTAGGCTAGTACAATGCCATTGTTGGCTAAGCCTGACTGCATGCGATGAAAGTCGTGCCCTCTACCTACCATCAAATGATCAGCTACCTGACCAAAGGCCTGAAAATTGACCCCTCTTAAGGTACCTAACTAAAGAGCCTCTAGCTGCTACCAACTAATGTAAGACAGGAGCATGAGAAAAACAAAAGCTCCTACAATCCGGCCCTCGAGACCCAGTCCTCAGAATAGGAATTATAGCTCGTCGCCCAAGCAAGGGCGTAGGACAGGGAGCGATTAGTCGTAGACCCCTTGGAATCAATATTCCTAGATAGGTCAGATAAATCCACATATGTTAGTTCCCTCATATCCAATGGGGAGAAGGAACAAATACAGCAAGTTTCGCTTTGACTCACTGCATTACGGCTAGCATTAACACCGTACATGCCTCCTACAAACTCAATGTCATCCCTTCACCTGTGCCAAGATTGTAAGTGAGGCGTTTCCAATTCAAACCTTCATCAGTTATTCGTAAAAGTGGATAATCTTTAAAAGGTGGATTCATTAGGAGATAGCAATTCCTGAGTGGCTAACCAATGGGTGGTAGTCCCAAAAAGGCGGAAATGGAGAGTAGCAAGGACTACACATATCTCAATGAGGCATGCCCGGAAGATGTTTACATCTACTCCAGATAGGCCGACACGCCAGCTTGACATGAGATGTTTTCGCTCCTCGATGCCTTCAGATACCATCAAATACCCATGCATCCGCCAGACCCGGAAAAAACAACATTCATCACCCCGCACGGGCCGCTCGCTACAATGATGCCGCTTTTTGGCTTCTAAAGAATGTCGGGGCAACGTATTAGAGGTTAGTGACCAAGATGTTTAGGCCGCTATTAGGAAAAACCATAGAGGTTTACATTGATGATATGTTGGCAAAGTCCAAGGAACGCCGGACCATGCTGAGCACCTGCAAGAGGTTTTTGAACTCCTAAGGGCGTACGGTATGAAGCTCAATCCCTCAAAGTGCGCCTTCGGTCGCATGGCCGATTCCTCGGGTTCACTGACTCGTAGGCAGAAGCTAACCCCGCTCAACTTAAAGCTATTTTTGAGTCCTCGGCTCCCATTTCTAGAAAAGGGGTACAATAGCTAACTGGCCGGTTGGCTGCCTTGGGGCGGTTCATCTCTCGTTTTACAGACCGCCTAAAGTCGTTCTTTGTCACCCTCAAGGGGGCCAACCAGGCTGGGTGGAATGAGGAGTGTGATGAAGCCCTCACAACGATCAAAACAAGATTCTCAAGCAGAACCTCCAAACCCGGGTAACCCCGGGGCCTGGCTAAACACTCTTGTATACTTGGCGCCTGGGATATGTCCTAATAAGGTCGCCATATTCAAGGAAGATGAGAATATAAAGCAGAGGCCAATATTTTTCAAAGAAGTCCCAACCGACGCTAAACCCGATACACAAATTACCTTGAGCAAGTCGTGCATTAGTCCGGTAGCAACTAAGAAGCTCCGCCTATACTTTCAAGCACACCCCGTTGTTGTGCTAACTGACCTCCCTTCTTAGAGCACCATTCACAAGACCCGACAGTCCGGAGGATGGCTCAACGGCAATTAAATCGAGCGACCGATATTCGCATAAGCCAAGATCAAGTAAAAGGATAGGTTCTTGCAGATTTTCTAGCAGAGATCCCCCAATCCGGAATGAGCCTGGACAGCTCGAACTGGTGGACCCTTAATGTAGATGGGGCATCTCGGCAAACCGGAGCTAGCATCGGTTTGCAACTTAAATCTCCGATCGAGGAAAAGATTGAGCAGGCAATCCATTCGGCTTAAAGACTAACAACGAATAAGAGTAATGAGGCCATTTAATGAATCAACTGCAAATTTCACAAAGGTCGGCCGACAAGCTCGACCAAAGATTCTCGCCAGGTAGGCAAGTAAATGCGTAATATGAGTCGCGGAGACTCCGACGGTAAAGTACGTATCCCCAGTTAAGCAACGCCAGGTAGCTTTTCAGCCTAAGTCAACACATCCCTGTGGGACTACAACGAAAGCTGACGCCAAGGCCGCCGTGGCCGCTTCTTCGATGACGTAAAATGAAAGTGTTCCGCCCATCTATTATCAACCGTGATTCTTTAATTATCACTAATTCGTAAGTCAGGACAAGGTCACCTTCCTTGTGATGGACCCCATAGTACAATATATCAATACTGGAGAACTCCCAAACGAAAGGAACAAAGCTCACAAGATCCAAATCCAATGCAATTTAGCTCTCGTTAATGGGCATCAAGCGAAATATATATATATATATATATATATATATATATATATATATATATAACCTTCTACACTTTTACAATAAATTTTACTAGTTAATTTTCCTTTTTGCAAAATTTAATATTTATAATTTAATGATATAATTTTGGGAAAATTATGCTACGGTATATTCAAAATTGTTTTGAGGAAGAGGGTTATTGCTCAAGATTTTTATTATCCAATTATTTATTTTTCAATTTGTCTAGATTTTGCTCATATTTTCTTAAGAAATTTCGAGGTAGATTTTTTAAATCTTTATTTTCATATATGGGTTCTTGATTTTGTTCCAATTGTTGAAATTTTGAGTCTAGAGGTTTGTTGTCTGTTAATTACTTCCATGCTTATGATCCATGTTTCATTTATCAATATGGATTTATCTCTTTTTACATTTTTCATGCCTGAATATTCCAAAGAAGTTGATACTTCTGAAATAATCGTACGAACGTTGTATAGTTTCTTTAATTAGTTATAGGGTATCAGGAGTCTTTCTTTCAAACCTCTTCTTGTATAATCAATAAACAGAGAGTGACGCTTAGGAAGTATTAAGAATATTATATTTTTATTTTCAAAAACAAGCAAAAACCTTTAATTGTGAAATATATTTTTTAGATTATTTACTTTAGACAAAAAAAACAAAAGTATTTTCTTTAGTTAGTTATCGTATCATGAGTCTTTCTTTCAAACTTTTTTTGTATAATCTATAAGTAGAGAGTGATGTTTAAAGTATTACTAATCGATACTAAAAATTGTATGAGTTTTCACGTGAAGCATTATATGCTACATTGTGTTATTTTAATTCTAAATTATTATTAGAATCTAAGAAAATTTTCTATGTTTTGATGAATTCTTGTTCACTATTTATATTGTAATTTCCATAATTTTTTTTAATCCGCTAAGATTCCTAAATTAATCAAAAAAGAAGAAACAAAGTTGGATTAGGAACTAATTAATAGAATATTTCAAAATCTATTATTTAAAAAAAAATTACTTATTTTTTTCCTCAAAACAAAATACTCTAATATAAAATATTTTTAAATGATTTAACTTCTTTGGTTTTCCCATTCCTCATAAACTTTTAAAAAAGAATTTGATAAACCATAACATAATTTTCCCTTTCTTAAAAAAAATATTTATTTTCATATATGGGTTCTTGATTTGTTCCAATTGTTGAAAATTTTGAGTTTTGGAAGTTTGTTGTTACGAGACTAAAAAATTGTATGAGTTTCTCTCGCATTAAAGTATTATGCTACATTGAGTTTTTCAAATTTTGAATTATTATTAGGAATCTAAGATAATTTTCTCGGGTTTTGGCGAATTCTTGTTCACTCATTTATACTGCGGATTTTGAGAATTTTTTTAATCATAATAAAAAGATTCCTAAATTAATAAAAAAAATAAACAAATTTGGATTAGAAAAACTAATCCTTAATAGAATATTTCAATATCTATTATTAAAAAAAGATTGTTTGGCTTTTTTCCTTAAATCAAAGTACCTAATATAAATTATTTTTAAATGTTTTATCTGCCTTTGGTTTCCTCATTCCTCATAAACTTTTTTTTTTAAATAGAATCGATTGATAAACCATAGTATACTTTTAAGTTAATCTCTACCTTTTAAAATGTATTTTTTTCGATAAAAGAATATACATATCAGATTAAGAAGTGTTCAAAGAAATAATAATAGGAGAAGCCGTGCTCCTAAAGAAGTAAACGGGCATCTTGGTTTGTCGACCTCTTAACAAAAACAAGAGAACAATCTTGTATCTTTGTATCTCTTCCAACAAAAGCCGACAATCTTCCACTATTAACCCGCATATGACTAACAGTCCTGAAATGAATTCACAAATGATTGCCTAGGGTTTGCTGCCAGCTTTCATTTTATACACTTTTTTTTATGTACAAGTGTCATCTTCCTATTCGTTCTATGCCTTAGGTGTTAGTGGGATCATGGAGCGATTGTTCTTTTTGTCTTAGACGAGTGTCAGGACCGCCTTGGCTAAGGAATGATTCGCATTTTAGGTGAATCGTCCACATGTTTAATGCCATTTAGAGGCGCGTGATTCTATTTAGCTCATTTCCAAGGCTCAATGATGACCGTTTCGATTAGGGTGTGATGAACACTAGGAAATGGCTATGCCCGATATGTGTCTAAGTGTAGCAAACTTCATTTTGATGGAACTAGACATTTAATGCCCAACTCTTATGTAGTGAACTCGAGCGGGGTTGATTTAGTCCATTCCACTAGTCCCCTGACCTCATTTCAAGTCATCGACCCGCTTTCGAGACCTACCTTTTATTATCATGGATTCTATCTCAGCCCAACAAATCATTCTCGTAATAAAATTGAGTCCTTTCGATTGTCTCATCGAGTGACATGCACCCTTCATATGTCTTGCGACTGCTTTGGATACTCAAGCGTTGGTGTCGCAATGATGATTGTAGGGCTTGGTCTTTAAATAGAGCCCTTTCACGTTTCACTATCTTCGGGTCTTCTCGGGTTTCTTTATTTTCGTGCATCTCTCTAGGTTCGATGCCGAGGGTTTACCAACTGATTGCTTATCATTCGAGCTATTTCTATGCCTTTTCGTGGTTGTTCTTCTTCTTCAAGGTTTTCCTCTGCGGTTACCTTTGCTCGAGAGAGAGAGGAAACGAAATAAGGGACTCTTCACAAACCCACTTTAGAAGAGGGGCAATTCAGTGGAGAATGAAGCAATGGCTTCTCAAGGAGTCTTCTACTATTAAGAGGAAATTTAAGCTCCTGGACAGACAACTCAATCAGAAAGTCAAGCCTGGTCGACAAGAAGGAACATCCCATGTCGAAAAGATGAGAGAAGTGGTGATACATCCACGTGGGACGAGGGTCCTGCTATGAATGAGTCTAGGAGCAGTATGCAAAGGCCTGACCACGCCTCTTTCGAGTGTCAGACGGGCGATACTGGGAAGAGCCGACCCTAATTGAAGGATGTGCCTTGGATGGGCGACGAAAAAAAAAGGGTTTAGCTCATGTGAAGGAGTCACTTGGCCTGGTCAGGGTCGACCAAGTCGACTAAGATTGTTTGGTCTCCAAGTTCACTAGAGGCTATGTTATCTTATTTGAAGTTATTCAAAGATGAAGGCATGCCGAAGCTTAAGAAGGATGAACTCGAGCATGTCTGAGAGGGCCTACACGTGACCAGCATGACGAAAGTTATTTAAGCCTTGTCGAGACTCGACCACAGAGGTACACCCATGGTATTATTAAGCTTCAGATTATGATATCGAGTCATTGCTTTTTTTTTTTTCGGAGCATTGTGGATATTGTGAGCAAGGGTATATTTTTCAAGTTGAATCACTGCTTGAAGCTTATGGAGACTAAGTTCAAGGAACACGCTGTCAGTATGGATTTTATCCAGATTCATGTATAATCCTGGGCTTAAAGAGAGTCCGACTCATGTTCCTAACCTAGAACTAAACTTAGTGAGGCCGAGCCGCAACCTAGCGGCTCACAATCACCGAGGTAGAGGGTTTCCCAAGGTTTCATCATCGAATGGAAAGATACAAGGACAAGTTTTTTGAGAAAAAGACATACTGACACAATTGATCAATTAGTGGAGAAGTTGACTAAAAGGAAAAGGAGTTTAAGGATGAAACGGACAAACTAGAGAAGGAAATAACTAAATCGCTATTTGGAACAAAAAGGAAGCAAAACTAAAGGTCGTTCAAGAAAGGCTTATATGGGGGCTATGAGAGAGGCTATCGGACGGCGTGCGCAGCGGTATCGAAGGGTTACTATAACACCACAAATTATACCCTAATAATTTTATGGCATGTTTAAATTAAATGGAAGTAAAATTGTGTTTTTGAAATCTCCTGATTGCTTGAAAAAAGAATATAATCGGAATTTTTAAAGATACAAAGGATAAGTGCAAATTATCAACTTAAGGACTGAAGACATTAAGCTGAAGATCAGATATTATAGGAATTTTTGAAAATTAGATGTATAAATGAAATAACCATGGAGAACTAAATGCAAAAGATTGAAAATTAGAGCTGAATGCTCTTTGCCAAACATGGCCTTATAACAAGTGGAGATAAGACCAAAGATTTGTTCTGGAAATCATTTTTCCATTTTGGCTTTTGGGGAGCTAGTATCTGGTGGTAGTGAAGGAGACCACATTGGTTCAATCCATTTCCATGCTCTCCATGTGCAAGTAAAGAGGAAGAAAGTAGAAGAAAGGAAGAAGGAAGAAGAAAAAAGAGAAATAAAAGAGGAAGATAAGGTTTCAAGAAAATTAAGGTTATGAAACTACCCTAATTTCTGCCTCTTTGTTTTGTTGTTTTTGTTGGTTTGAGTTGGGTTTAAAGTTGGCTTTGATTGTTATTTGGTTAGGGTCCATAATTGAAATTTTAGTATTAAGGAAATGTCAGGTTTTAGGGGAATGCCAAAAAATTTCCCCAAAACCCTAAGTGAATTATTGGGCCATAACTTGGTCTAGAGTGCTCCGATTTAGGAAATTTCAGTTGGAGAGGAAACCTAAGACCTGTGACTACATTTTCTAAGAAGAGCCTAAAGTATTAAGATGATTTTAAGATCCTTGAATTTGGGTCTAAAGACCTGTTATTGGTTATGTTTTGAAAACAGAGCAGTCCCGGTTATTTAGGACATATATGGAGTTCTGATACTCCAATTGGATGATTCCAATTGGAGAAGAACCCTTAGAAACGTAGCTCTAAATAAGTAGCGTGAACTAGTTTTAAATTATGAAGTAAGATCTCTGAAATCGTCTCATACGGTACTTGTATAATCAAGGGCAACAGACCAATTTGGCATTAAAATGCCATAACTTGAGTTTTGGATGATTCAAATTGAGTGATTCCAAGTTTTGAATAAAATAAATTCATAGAGGAAC
The DNA here is from genome assembly GCA_016808115.1 of Tetrastigma voinierianum. Lineage (NCBI taxonomy): Eukaryota > Viridiplantae > Streptophyta > Magnoliopsida > Vitales > Vitaceae > Tetrastigma > Tetrastigma voinierianum. Next base: position 52,208 of record JAEQBH010005095.1, read on the forward strand.
AAAGTGCATGAAGGAAACATGTTGAGATGTAGAATTCATTATACCAAGAAATTAAGGGAAGTCGGACCCTGTTTTGGGAAAGGATTTTCATGTCCTCTCCTATAAGATTTTGAGACATCCAAATGTCTCTTTATATACCCCAAAGTATTAGTGGGAGATGGTTTTGAAGGAAAATAAGCTCATGATTGTTAAACAATTCAATCCAACAACAACAGATAAAATGATAGATGGCGTACCGCAATGTATAATGATGGGCAAAGCAAACAGCATAGTACAATCAACAGCTGAGCACGATTGGGGCAGGCGAGAAGTCAGATGCTAGCGCGGATCAAAGAAATTACAAAGAACAAAGCCGTGGGTGGAGTTGCAAACAAAGATAACAAGAAACCTGGTCCCGAACAATAACTCGAGATGCAAGGATCTAAGAACCGTAATCGAGGACCGAGGTGTGTGTAACACCGCCCTTAGGAATTTATTTCCTGTGATCCAACACCCTTCAACCGAGAGGTCCGATCAAGAACAAAGCAGTGAGAACTGGTACTAGTAGAGAGGAAAATAGGATGAAGAAGATTCTTTTCCAAAGCTAGTCTCCATTTGATTTTATAGGCAACAGTAGTTGACCGTAGCATTTAATAAAAGTAAATGGTATTATAGCAGGTTTGAATTTAAACAGAAACTGTTTTGAATTCAAACACAAAACGGATTCTATAGGAGTTAATAAAATAATTTATTATAACATGCACAAAACATTCCGATTTTGAATTCAAAATACAAAACGGTTGTTTTATATTTAAGCATTATTAGTTTGATTCAAAGAAAACCTTTTGGTATTTATTGCCATTTTATGACTTCAAAACCGATTTGATTTTAAAGGCTCAAAACTCAGGTTTTTTTTATTCAGGCTTTACAAATTAAATTAATTCGGAGCAAAACCGAATGTGTCCCTGGGCTATACACGCTACAGGGGGCAAATCCACCGATTTACACTGGACTCGGGCTTTCGGCCCATTCCTTGTGCACGCGAGGCCTCCCCTTTTCTCAATCCATGTATAAGCCCATAAATGGGTTTTCATATATAAACTAAAAAAAAACCTTGTCTTTGTTCCATGTGGGACACAACTTTTTGTTTTTTTATTTATTGAAAAAGCCCATTGTTTACAACAGGTATAACTTAGCTAAGTGATAAAGAAATTGACCTAAAAGTTATATGATTTAATGCTAAATAATATCGAATAAATAGAATGGAATAATAAAAAACATGAATTCTAATATGTGAAGAAAATATAATACATGTATAGCCGTTTGTATAAAAAAGCATAGAATATATTCATATGATGACAAGAGATATGTGAAAGTACTCTTTATGAAGATGAGAATAATGGATAGTGAATATCTCATATGCATACATGATAACACTAGTTATTCATGTATATGGAATATGTATTGAAAACGTAATAAAACTGATTGTCAGGTAGATGAATAGATGGGCATGCATATTAGAGATACAGTTACTACAACATATAGATATAGTTTCGCCCCGCTTTCAACCTTACCGTGGATCCCGTTTAGGCCAAACAATACAAGATAAATGGGAGATCACTGTTGCATACAATGATAGTACCCTGCACATACAAATCCTTTCTCGTGATTCACATCTTTTTGGAAAATGCAGCATGACACATGTAAAAAGATGAAGAAATATGGATAAATGAGACATGAATCAGAAACATAGGAAGTAATTTGTAATATATAATGTAAATATAAAATAGACGAATAGTCATGAATTATGACTAAAAATGATATGGAATTCGATAGACAAAGCACATGAAGTTACTATAGCACAGAGATTAATATAATGAATTAAATTATCTAATTGTGGTAAGTTCATGGATTAATGATAATCCATGTTATAAGATTATATATATATATATATATATATATATATATATATATATATATATATATATATATATATATATATATATATATATATATATATATATATATATGCATAGCAAGTTGTATGAGTATTAGAATGTGATAATCATGATAGTGGTCATCCATGCATACGGATCTCATTACTTGCTTTTATGCTTAGCAATGTGTTTATCCGTGCAGGTACTGAGAAGGTGGCTAGAGAACAGGACATTCCACTTCAACATCAAAGGCCACCTTAGTGATAGGTTCCCACTTGCAGTGTTTCTATTTAAAGTTTTATTCTAAGCAATATGTTATATATAAACTTTTGGGTAAGATAATGAAAATGATTTGTAATACATGTATATTTTATTTTGAATGCCCTAAACATCGGGTATGATAATATGGTTTTTCAATATATGTTAAATTATATAATTATATTTCATGAATGTTTTAGAACCGCCGCTTAATCGCTTAGAGTTTAATTTCGTGACACCCTTTCCTAACACTGAGGTGCCAGATTAGGGTGTCACAGCGGTGGAGGTACCGAGAAGGCGGCTAGAGAACAGGACATTCCACATCAACATCAAAGGCCACTCTACTGATAAAGCTCACTTGGGTGTTGTTTCTATTTAACGTTTTATTCTGAGCAATATGTTGTGTATAAACTTTTGGGTACAATGAAAAGGATTTATAAATAATATGTAAGTGATATTTTGAATGCCTCAAACATTTGGGTATGATAGTATGGTTTTGTAATATATGTTAAATTATATGATTATATTTCAAGGAATGTTTTAGAACTACTCAGTTAATCAGGTTTAGAGTCTATTAGCTGGGTGATTAATCTTTCCTAACACGAGGTGCCAAAGTTAGTGTCATAGTAGGTATCAGAGCTGTGTTTCTAAAGTGACTGATAGGGTAGGATGTGATGTATGCTATGTGTATAGTAATGTGTTGGCCTGATGTGGATGTATTTGTTTTCATTAGGATGGATCGCTCCCAATCCAACGTAAGAAGAGGTTGAGAGTGCAACTCAGAGAACAAGGGTTATCCACTTCAGATCCTTTTGAATCTTCAGCGAAAGTAATGTTTCAATTTCAGCCAACTAAGCTTTACTGAATACTAAACATGGCTCCTGGGTATTGGATGTGACCGACGCTTCCTAAGGCTCCAATAGATATGGTAAGAAGACATGGAGCAGAGGAATTCCATGGACAAGCATGGAAGAGTCTGATAAAAGTCAATAATCGGTTAGAAAAGCCACAAAAGCATTATTGAAGCTTGATGCTCTCCGATCGAGAGTGCATACCTCACTATTGCAGAGTGAGGCATATGACTGGTGGAAATTGGTGCTGAAAAGTCCGAGGATTCCAGTTCCCATGCCTTGGGATTTCTTTGTCCAAGAGTTCAGGGTAAAGTACATTACAGATATGTATAGGGAGACCAAGTGGAAGCAATTCCTAAATTTGAAGCAAAGAAATTTTTTAGTAGCAGAGTATGAAAATTAATTTAGCCATCTCAGTAAGTATGTACCTGAGTCAGTCCTCACCAAAGCATTTCAATGTACGCAATTTGAAGATGGATTGAATGAGTTCATAAAGAGGTATTTAGCACCTGTTATGTAATGTCCCAAAAATAGCCTTTTGTTTTATTATTTTACTTTATAGTATTTTAGGTTATTATTATTATTTTTTATTCTATTTGTTATGTTATGGGTTTTAGGTGATAGAAATATTGATAAGTGAAGTGTAATTAGAATAAGTAGAAGGACTAAAATGAAAAAATGAGAAAAGAATGCCAAAAAGAGATAGCCAAACAAGGCCTTGTAATGGATAAGAGGATAAGCCCAAAAATTGGTCTTAGAATGGGTATTTTTCATGTTTTGAAAAAGGGAGAGAGCTAGGGTTATGTGTTCTTGAGAAGAGCCATTGTTGGTGATTTCTCTCCATTTGTTCAAAGTTTTGCAAGAAAAGAGAAGAAAAAGGAAGCTTGATTGGAAGGTTTTAAGAAGACAGTAAGGTATGGATTCTCCCTTTTGATTATTAGGAAAGTCCTAACTCATTTTCCTTTTTGTGCTTTGGGAGAACCTAACTCTTCCATCTTTGGGTAATTTGTTCTTGAATTGGATTTGTAATGCTTTGGATTGTTTTTTGATCGTTTGTAGGGGGTCTTAAAGACCAAGAAGTTTTAAAAGAGATGCATAGGGTTTTGAAGGGAATTGCTGCCAAATTTTTTTTTTTCTAAAACCCGTGTTTTGTTTTGGCCATAACTTGGCCTCTTGAACTCCAAATTGGATGATTCCCATTTGAGATGGTGCATAAGAATCATGGCTGAAAATTTCTAAAAGAAATAGAGACCTAGCAGTCAAGAAAGAACAACTATGTCAGTGTTTCAGATGAACCACACAGTCTAGAAACAGGAAAAATTTGTGTTGTGTCATGTTTTTGTTTTGGCCATAACTTAGCCATTAGTCATTCAAATTGAGTGATTCTGGTTGGGAAATAACCCTAAGAGGTAAACCTACAAAAGTATGGAAGGTACCAAGAAGCAAACTTGACCCTAAGTCCCCTGTTTTTGAGACTGGAGTGAAAATATAGGTAAGCTGCTTGGTGTTTTGGCCATAAGTTAAGTTGTAATGATCCAAATGAGATTATTCCACTTTACCGAAATTGTACTATAGATATTATTTTCAAGGAGGCTCGGGAAAAATATGGCCTATATGTTCCTAGAAAATTTTGTAAATGAAGGTGTACTGAGTAGAAATCAACCCTAACTGTAAAACCCTAGCATGCAATTTAATTTGTTTTTTTCTTTGTTTGTTCTCTGATTGTGACGTATTTGTGTTGGATTAGGGGCTGGTGATGATTAAACCTGAGCAAAAATCGGGATTCAAAGAATAGGAGACAAGAATCGTCAACTCTTTTGGTTTGTTTTTCACATTTCTCTTATTGTTTCTGTGTTGTGTTTATTTTGTCATTAAACCTGAAGTGTTGATATAAAATCTGCATGTAAGCTCGGGTTTGAAACCATAAATAAATTGGCTCTGGGTGTCGTTAATTGATCTCAAGTGGATTAACATGAAAAAGGAAGGCAATGTATGTTAATGCAAGAATCATGTAGTCGAATGTATTGGCGTATGGTCTGGTTTTTGAAAGTAAAATTACTACATGGATGTGTTTTTATGAGATTATGTACCTTTGAAAAGTGCACTACACTTGGAATAAATCAATGTTAAAAAATGGGTTAACTGATAGTTAACATGGGTAAAGTAGGCATATCGTTGTAAACTTGCGCACAGGAAATTCTGTGAATATAATCTTAATAACTTTTACTATGACTAATTATTAATGCCCTTAAGAGAATGTTAGTCGTCATATTCGAAAGCTGGGTGATATATCGGGAGCATATCAATAAGGATAAATGAAGCAGATCAATGATATGTTTTATAGTGACATACCGATCCAGAAATTTTTAAAGGGGACAAGATCGTAGTGCGCACAAAATAATGTAAAATAACCAATTAGTCTAAAGGGGGACAATACTGAAGTTATTAAAGTGTTAACTGAGCTAACAATAATGGAAGGCAGTTTCTGATTCTATTATCCTTGGTACCAAAATTTCGGGCTAGATTCGCTTTTAAGGGCAAATTATTAATAAACGTGTGGAATTTGTGTTGTGACGAAAATAAGTAGTATATGCGGAGCATGAAAGATGTGGAATTATCATGTTTTTATATATGCGAGGTAAAAATGAATGAACGCAACTAATATAAATGTTGGCATATATAAATATCAGACGATCAAGCATGAGCAAGATGTCAAATGTTGTTTGGAAAATATGCTAAAATGTAGTTGTGATAGTAATGTATGCCTCAGAGTCGAATATTATTTATATGTACATATACATGTTGTGTTGATTGTTTGACATGAGAATAGAAACGTAAAGAACCACTAAGCCTGAAAATGCTTAGCGCATTGATTTCTCACGCGCAGGTACCGTGTAGATAGTGGCAAGACTAAAGACCGTCGAGCATAGAATCACCGTCATACAGTTCGAAGTTGATGAGCTTAAAAGTCATCCATTTTTAGTCCATTTTTCTGATTGATTTCTATAAAAAAAAAAAGACTGATTTATATGCAGAAATGTGGAATAACTCACCAAACTACTGTGCAGCAGGAAATTCAATAGAAAGAAGAAATTGCAAAGAAAAGGAGAGAAAATTGGCTAAACTCAGGATGTCGCAACTAAACATTGAAGTCGCGAAGAAAGAAGTCGTGGACATGAGAGATGCAATAAGAAAGAAAAGACTGGATGTCGCGACGCCCTGACAGGAATGAAGAACTTACATCAAGGTCGCGACCACAAAACCCCAGTCGCGACACAAGGGCAATTATAAGGAAGAACGAGCTGGTCGCAACAGAAATTCCAAGTCAGTGCAACCACAGGTTAATGGAAGGATGAAAACTAGGTCGCGACACAATTTTAAGATTGTGACAGAATTGAAGGCATAACAATAGATATGGAAGTCACGACAAGGAAGAGAGGTCGCGACACAAAATCTTCAAAGGACTGAACATTGAAGTCGCTGGAGAACAAAGATCGACTCGTGAATTGGTCCTGTGGTTCGCATCGTGAGGCAAGTGTGTGCAGTGAATCTCTAGATCGCACGTTATTTAGAGGTCGCGACCAGAAGATGAACCTTCTTGAGAGAATGGATAAGTGATAAAGGTTTCTATGTCGTAACACAAAATTGATGTCGCGACAACAACAAGTCACCACAGGAGCTAAGCAGGTCTTTACAAGGCAAGTCAAGCTGCGACTTTGTATAAGTTGAACACAGGGAAAGTAGGTCGCGACAAGAATTTGATGTCGCGACATCGACTCAGCAAATGAGACACAAAAAATTATGTCACGACTACGTACTGTAGGAGTTACACAAAGACGAGGCTCGACTTAGTTGTAACTCAAATCTAAGTCAGCGACTGGATAGACAAAATGCAAGGGAATGGAATCGATGTCGCTACGAGAATCATACCGCGTGACATAGGGAAGCGGCTGAAGGAACTAAATATAAGTCATGACGGCGAAATGGCCGCTACCGTGACGAGACAAGTAAAGTCGCGACGTGGAATTGCGTCGCTAATTTAAAACAGCCTCACAAGGTATAAGTGAAGTCGCGACAAGGAAACAATTGTCGTGGACATCAAATCAAGGCAAGGTCGCTGACACAAAAATGGAGTCACAACACTAATAAACTAATCGGGGCCAATTTTCCTCAAATCCACAAGATGATCGATCAAAAAGCTAGTGGCCCAACTTCAGAACCCTATAACAAGCAAATGCTATCAAGGATAGCAAATTTCTGGCGCTTCTAACGAGACTGTAAAATGGGCTGCCTATTTTAATTTTCTTTTTCTTTTTTATTTTCTGTGCTTTTGCCATTTTAGAGCAGATCATATTTTCAATTTGGATCTCGGGATGTTAATGCTAGCCGGGGTTTAATGCGTGCATGCTATTTCCTTCAAATTACCGTCTCGGATCGCCCGAAGTCCAAACAAATTTTGAATTCAACTTCCGGGGCTATGATTTGGCGCTGGCTCTTTGATCATGGAGCCAATGCGTAGTGTAATTACACCGAGTAGCTCAGCCATCGGAAGAACTCTATTGTTAGAAATCATCTTCCGCAGTAAAGTATCATTAACTCGTTTCGTCGCCAGGACCCATTTCCTGCCCTCGAATATTTAAGTGATGGATCTCACTATCTGTCCTATACCCACAATAGGGATTGTCTCATGCTTGATTTCCAGAGGCCCTCCTGAGATACAGAAGGCACTGAGAGTGGTGAACAATTTCGAGGGTGCGTTTAACCTCGATATCGGGAGAATCCACGAGCTTCAGAATTTTAATCGAGCAAATCCTCTTCTCACTTGAAACCGATAATGAGTTGAATGACTTATCAATTAAAACAAACAGAGAGGTCACCTCGAGTCGAACAGTGAGTTCAATCCCGTGTTAGCAAGGATCTAATCATGATCCACGAACTGTTTCAATTTGGAGGAAGAGAAACCAGTGAAGTGTAAACCCTTACTATATCTATGTCTTAGGAGCTAAGGTTTGCAGTCCAGTATTAGGTATGAAGTATTGAAAAAGAAAATACCTTAACAAGGCAACCCGTATTACAAGTAATTATCTAACTTCGCTTTCAAAGAAACAGGAAGATCGATGACCTAAAAGTGACGCTAAGGAGAGATCCTAAAATCTACCATTGTCCTTGACGTATTTCAAATCCAGGGTTCAAGAAGTAAAGCTTACGAGTAGTATGCAGAATTGAAGCTCTACAATAGCAAAGAGTTTCAATGCTCCCTTAAAAGATAAATCGATCGGTCGACTTTTATTTTAGATTTTTCAAATTTCTATTTTTTATTTGTTCTTAGTTTACATATCTTTAGTTTTTTACATCTTATGGTTTACTAAATAGATTCCATTTGCCTATCAAGGTCCAAATAGTATAGAGTTCGAGTAGTTAGGGTAGTTGATTGAGAATTCTTGAGATCTCTGTGGGAATGATACTCTGACTTACATCTCGATTTTACTACTATATTTGACTGCACTCAAGTAGCAGTAACAGACTCACTCCATTATTTTAAATCATGAATATTAAGAGAAAATTATTTTGTCATAAATGTATCCAAATAACATGGATATAAGAGAAATGGGGTGACTTTTGTAACTATGTTAATTTGAGGGGTCTTAAGTCTATAGAACAAAGGAACACACAAGTTCTATAACTTCACAATAGGATTAGATAATAACTTTGGTAATAATAATGTGTTATAAATTTGTATATGTCATTTGGTCCGAACATAAGCATACGAAAATTATCCATTTCATGCATACCACTTCATTTCATGATATCATGTGATTATTTTTGTGGAAATCAAAGATGTTTAAGTCTTCATGGATAGTAAGGGGGGTGAACTCCAGTAATATTTTTGTAACAGCCAGAAAGGCATGAAATGCCATTTTCAGATCAATAAGGTTGTACTAAAGAATAGGATATGGGCCATCTTGAAATGATAGATGTATATTTCTCATATTAATGAATGTATTAGTAATGATATCATATATTCATATATGTATGTTTATATGAAATGCATTGACAAATGGTTTCACGCTGGCCTGCCTCTGATTCGCTCACCTGGTCTGCCTGCTCGAGGCACAACATGTTACTTCTCTCTAACAGCTGAATTTTTATCAGTTGGTGCAGGTAGCAATGAAAGTGGAGAAATCTGAGGTAAGCAGCAGATAAAGATTTCAGAAGAGGAAGCTTTCTAGAGGAGCTTATTTCTCCTATGGTAAAAGAGCCAGAGAGTCCCAAACTGAGTTAGTACATAGTTCTGCCACAAGGGGAAGAAGACAAGGAAATACAGTAGTACCTAGTACTAGTAGAGGTGCTTCAGCAGGACTAGGAGAAACTCCAGAGTGCCCTACTGCCACTCGATTTACATTTGGGAGCTTAGATTGTTGACAAGAGGGGTGCTTTAGATGTGGAAGCACATAACATTTTATGGAAAATTGTCCCAAATAGTCAAGGGACAATAGGAATCCTCGTAGTAATAGCAAAGGGAGGTCCGCGGCACCACTATCAACTCGAGATAGAGGTAGGAGTCAAGGGAGCCAGAGCCAACATAAAGGACAAGGAGGCACAGTGTCAAAGACGGTAGATCGTCCTATGAATTCAGCGCCAACACGAGCATATGCTATGAAGGCTCGTGTGATCATGAGGCACCGAAAGTACTTGTCGGATTTAATTTCACTTTATGGTATTGAAATGCATGCATTAATATACCTTTGATCTACTCATTCATATGTATGCATTGAGCAAGTGTTCGATAAGGTGACAGCAGTGGAGCAACTATCATATGATATGCATGTAACCAGTCCTTTGAAGCACAATGTCAATGTGAATAGGATGTACAGAAATTGCCCCATAGTTATCCAGGATAGAAAATTTTCAATTGATTTGATTGCTCTGCCTTTCCTAGAATTTGATTTGATTCTGGGTATGGACTGGTTGTCTAAGCATAAAGCTATACTAGATTGTGAAAAGAACATGAGTGTTGGAGGTGCTCGACCATTAGAGGTGACAAGACAGTAATAGATCTAAACAAGGATGTCTAATGCATCTTTAGCTATGCAAAGCTGGGGAGATTTATGAGGAAAGGATGAGAGACATTTTTAGCCTTGATACTTGACTCTAAGAGAGGTCAAGTAGATGTGGAAAAGATTCTAGTAGGAAGGGAATTTCCAGATGTATTCCCTGAAGAGTTACTTGAAATTCCACTTGAGAGGGAGTACTCTGCCCATGCAGATTGAGATTGTGAACAATCTGATTTCTGGCACCTGGCTGTGATGGTCATGAATTAGAAGAGCTGAGGCTGCAAAGTATAGGAGTTGCCGGATAAAGGGGTTTATTAGACCCAGTGCTTCCTTAGGTGCACCTCTTTATTTGTGAAGAAAGGGACTTATTACTGCGAATGCAGATTGATTATGACAGATCAATAAAGTAACAAAGAAGAACAAGTAACCAAGTGCTCTAGAATATAAGATTTATTTGATCAGTTGAACAGAGTAGGTATCTTTTCTAAGATAGATATGCAATCTGGGTACTACCAGTTGAGAGTAAAAGATGCTGATGCGCAGAAGACAGTATTCAGGACGCAATATGGTCATTACGAGTTTTTAGTACGCCTGGGGTCAGACGCATGCACCAACAAAGATTTAAGGATTCGATGAATGGTGTTTTGTAATCTCTACTTAGATAAGTTTGTGGTGGTGTTTATTGATGATATATTGGTGTATTCCAAGAATGAGGAAGAGCATGAATAGCATTTGAGGATAGTTCTACAAACTTTGAGAGAAAATCAGTTGTATGCCAAGTCACAGAATGTTTTTCGCTGAAGCTTTCTTCCTAAGCCACATTGTCTCTGCTAAAGGAATTAAAGTTGATCCAGCTAAGATTGAAGCTATTGTGAACTGGAAGCCACCTTGAAATGTGACAGAAGTGAGGAGTTTTGTGGGGTTAGCCAGATATTATAGAAGATTTGTGAACGACTTTTCATTATAGTGATCTCTACTAACCAAACCGCTTAGAAAAGATGAAGTTCGGAGTGGAATGACAAGGTCAAGCTAGCTGAGCAAAGTAAAGAAATTACTAATTGAAGCCCAAAGTGTTGACACAATCGACCTCGGGTAAAGAGTATACCCCGCATGCTGATGCTTCAAGCATAG